>CAUYQV010090293.1:0-17198 GCA_963574575.1 Galagoides demidoff
GGAAGGGGGAGTGAGAGGGGAGGGGGGAATGGGTGGAAGGAGGGAGACTGGAGGGATCCCTTCTGTGGTTCTTCTTACCAGGGTATAATTGAATCTTTCTAAGAGTAGAATATGAACATTTTAACACAATAACTAAGAAAATAACATGAAGGCTATGTTAACCAGTTTGATGAAATGTTTCAAATTAACACTACACTGTACCCCATAAGTGCATTAATGTACATAGTTACCATTCAATAAAAGATAAAAGTAAAATAAAATAAAATAAAAAATCAAAAAAAAAAAAAAGGAAAAACCTCCCTTCACACACACACACACACACACACACACACACACACACACCCCCATACAGAGACACACACTTCTTAATGGTTATGTTCACTAGAAAATCCTTAGTGACACAATGCTAATACTAAATAAATATTTTCTTGCTCTTCAAAGTGACTATTCTTTAACCATCAAAATCATTCACTCTAATTTTCTTCTTGTTTTCCAAATAAAAAATGAATTCAAATATTCTTTATTCAGTTACTCATTTCTTCCAAATATCCTTCCTCATTTATTTCTTACTTGTAGAGAAAAAAGAGGAGAATCTGTGTAGAGCAAATGAAGTATCAGATCCAAATTTAGCAGTGTAAGTGTCTAAAATACTGAGAGTTTACAAATTTAAAAGTTATAAAAATGAATATAACTTTGTGGAATATTTGTATTGTAATGATATTGTTTGTTGAACAGAGCAATTTTAATGAAACTTTTTTCTCTACAAAAATACTGGAGTCAGAAAAAGGAATTGCAATTGAAATCATTTAATCTGCATCAAATGTAGAAAAATGACACTAAAATTCTGAATGGAATGTGAAATTGCTATAATTTCTAAGTATCTATGAATAAAATAGGTGAGGAAAAGGAGAAAATTCAATTTAACACAGAGTAATTTTAACTTTTTGTTTTTGAAAAACATACCTGAAATGTCATGTGTTGTCATGGAAATAGTAAAATAAGAAATCTATTTGCAAATCCTTGAAGTTAGGGAAAAGATTGTCAAATACTGACTGTTTTTATTGTCTCTTACAGAGTAGAAAAAGACTGATGACCATTCAGTACATAACCATTCTGCATTTAGTTTAAGTTATCCCTAGTTTATGTGTGTGTGTAACTTTCCAAAGTAATTACCCTTATTGTCTTTCCTAGAGCTTAGAGAAGGTACTTTGTCCAGATCTTATTTATAATGCCAGTGGGTTAAATTAAAATTATAGATATTAAGGCTTAAAGATCATTTAAAAGATAAAAGATCATTTAATACAGATAAAGGGCCTTTTTAAGTTCATGTCCCCATGTTCACAACACAGAATAATTGAAGCAATCCTTGTAATGTAAAGGGCATGGGATTTAGGGTTAGAAACACCCTAAATTTGAGTGCTGGTTCTTTCATTTAGTTACCACGTTACCTGACCAGAAGGTTACTAATCTCCTTCCTAATCTGTTTTCTAATCTGTATAAAATACTGAATCACATTTTGGTTTCTTTTTAGGATTATTGAATTAATATCAAAACTGTACCCCAAAGAACAAATATCAGTCATTATATCTCCTTAAAATTACTCACATTAGTGGATAAAGCCAGAGCCTTGATAACCAAAAATGATCTATACTTCTCACATCCCCTCTATTGCTTTTGAACCTTGTAGTTGTTTCTGTTCACACCATTCATTTCCATCAGAAGCCCAAAATATGTCAAATATCAGAAACCTAGAATTCTTTCTTGAACCCTCAAGGAATTCTACAGCCTACCTGGGCATTACTTCCCAATCTTGAGTTGTATAATCTCTTTTAAACTAGAACCTTTAAAGATGAGATTTAAAGCTATGAGGATTGAGAATCTTTATTTCATAAACTGCAATGAAGAAACTTGAAACAGAGCATTTGGTTGAAGATCTCAGTGCTAGTGAGGAGGAGAGACCATTTCCCTACTTCAAAATCAGGGCTCTAGATTAGGCGTCCTCAAACTACAGCCCATGGGCCACATGTGGCCCACTGAAGACATTTATCTGGCCCGACGGGTGTTTTTGCTGCCGTTGCCTGTCCTGCTTAGCAGCCGACTCATCCTAGGGCCCGCAGTCCAGCCCTCCAATGATCTGAGGGACAGTGAACTGGCCCCCTGTTTAAAAAGTTTGATGATCCCTGCTCTAGATCTTACATTTCATCAATTCTGGCCAAGAAAAGCATGGAGGACTATCCCTTCTGCATACTATGCTAATTCCCATCATTCCATTTATGCCTAAGAGAGCAGTTTTCTTCAAACTTGGATGCCTGAAATCATCTCAAGGTTATAGGATCAGGGATAATTTAAAAGAATCAGTTTCTAGCTCCTTAAGATCCCTATCCTCTTTTTCCTAAAACTGATCTGCCTTATGAACCCTTTGCAAAAGAAATGTGAATCCTTAATCAGTCCACTGCTTTATATGGTGCATTATCCCAGTGTGAAAAATTTTCCCCTGGCAAGAAGATTCCTGTCATGATTTATCAAGTCACACCAAACCCTTCCTTTGTCTTATGCTTACTTACTGTAACAGAGAATAATGATGTTTAAAAGAAATAGCTTAGCTGACAACAGAATTTTTTGAAATTAACAGTCTTTGTTTTTTTTCTGAGCACAGAATGGGGCTTGCTGTAGTCCCTTCCCCAAGAGCCTTCCTCTTTTTGATTTTGGATTTATATTTTTCAGCTCTCTCAGATCACACTTTCTCTTCCTATCACAACTAGCTTACCAGCAAACACTTCCATAACACATACTCCAGGCACAACTTCTTCCTCCATATCTTGGAGTATAGGTCCCCAACACATAACAGGTGGTCAGTTCATCCTTTCTGCCTGTTCAACCCTGTAATCCCAACTGCATCTGCATTTTGGCTATAGCTAGAACTTGGTCTGTATGAGTGTCTGGAAAAGAAAAAATGAATGTATTTGAGGAAAATCAAGGGAAAATGACTCACCCTTTCCAATTCTTGAGGACATTTGGATATTGGGGAGAAAAACTCAGAGCACACTGTGTCCACAGGAAGCCACTAGTTCTTTGTGGGTTCTTTTACTTTGAGGGCTAATAGCTGACATTTGGAAAATGACTACTCTCTCCAAACCACCAACAGCTTTTTGAAGCCCAGTCTGTTCCACCTCAGTCCTCACCAATGCCTAAAACTCAGAGGGCAAAAATGAAAGAAAGCCATATGGAAAGCCTAGACATTGAATAGCCATATAAGCAAAATCCATTTTACCAATAAATATTCTGAAGCAAAACAGATGTCTCAGAACAGGGAAGAACTTAGGAGTCCTTGGATAATGTCTAGTCTAGAATGATACAAGTATTATCCACTTCACAACAACATCTAATAGTTATAACCTACCTGTAAGTGATTGGTATCAGGCAATTAACCCAATGTAAAGCCCTTATGAGTTTGTTTTTATGTATGCTTGGCAAAGTCTATGAGTTTAACACTAAAGGAAACTTAATCATTCTTTTTTTTTTTCAGTTTTTGGCCAGGGCTGGGTTTGAACCCTCCACCTCTGGTATATGGGGCTAGTGCCATACTCCTTTGAGCCATTGGCGCTGCCCAAAACTTAATCATTCTTAACATGCTGTATTTCTGTCTTCCACAATTTCTTCTGTCAAAATTATTGGATTTGAAAACTTCATGATAAGAGTTCCTAACTGGATACTAAAGTCAGGAGTATGGTACCGAGAGTGAGTGAATAAGAGGAAATCATCCCCTCCTCAAAGTATATTTAGATGAATTACAAGTAACATTATTACGTAAAAACATGCATTTCAGTCCTGGCAGAAGTCTCCTGGTATTCATTAATCAGTTCCTTCATTCACCTTCCCATCCCTTCCACACTGGAAATTGTTCTTCACCATCATGGAGTGCATGTTCACTTTATCTCTTATTAATTTGTGTTTCCATCTCTTTCTTGTATCATAAACAGCTCTAAGGTTTTATGTTTAAATTTGTTAACTTTGATCTTTAGGCATGGCACCTGTAGCATAATGGTTACGGGTCCAGCCACATACACCGAGGCTGGCAGATTTGAACCCAGCCCGGGCCAGCCAAGCAACAATGACAACTGCAACAGAAAAATAGCCCAACATTGTGGTGGGCACTCTACTGTAGTCAGTAGAGTGAGGGCAACATAGTAAGACTGTGTCTCAAAAAAAAAAAGAAAGAAAGAAAGAAAGAAAGAAAAATTGATCTTTAGAGTATTACCTTTTAAAATTTCATATTCTTTTTCTGTTCCATAGATTTAGGCAATGTAAACATTCTCTGTGGAGGTATGCATGCTTCTAATGGTCACCACAAATGTCCTCCCTGTAATGTAGTCATAAAAAGAAGTGCTTGAACTGTAAAACTTTTTGAATTTGGGGGAATAAAGCAATAATCTCCAGTTTAAATATTATCAGACAGGTCTTCATTCCTTGAAATGTGCATCATGTTCAGCCTTACTAAAAAATATTACCTAACCCTAAACACATTGAGCTATATTTTAAAAATTTCTTTAAATGGTGCCAGCATCTTTTATTCTATAATAAACAGATACAGCATCTCAGGGAAGGGTAAATCCTTAGAATTCATATGAGCCTCAAAAACAATCACTATGTCACCAAAAATTAATAATTTAGATAGGATTTTTTCTTGTCCTTTGAAGGATGGTTAAACATGAATATGTACCATCGCAGGGAAGTTACAAGGGTAGGCCCCACCCATGTAGAAAAGGGAGGATGTAGTGAAGGGGTACAGTCCCCCACGCTCAGACATGGTTGTTTAGCCTCACGTGCTCCCTGAGGAACATGGCCCTAAGATGGAATTTCCTTACTCTGAGGACATACTGGGGCCTGCTGAAAAGCGGACAGCTACACATTCACAGAAAGGAATGTGCTGGAGGATCTGGGGGCTAAACACCTGTAGAGACACTGGGTCATTGTACTTTGTTCTTTTCTCCTCATTAACACAATAGCTGCCAGTTTCAGTTTAAGGAGATGGGCTAACAGAACTGACAGCTGGCGCCCTTGTGGTTTAGCCCTAAACAAAATGTTCTCAGTTTGTATCAATTGTATACATGCTCAGCAGTGATGGTGCTGAATTGGAAATTTTATGGCAGTTTCCGCAACTTCACTTCACTTTCTTAACTGTTTGTTATTTTAACCTTTTATTGGATGTTTTAGAGTATAGAAGAGGATCAATAAACATAGGTAGTTGCTGAGTGCCTGATCAAACCTCAGTCACCATTTCACACTATTAATTTTGTCTGTAGTGCTTTCCTCTGTGTCATGGATCAGTTAGCCCTGAGAACAGCAACAATGTAGATGCTGAAGTTTGCTTTTACTGACATTATGATGGGCTTTCTCCTTGAATTTTGATGAAAGTAATGTGGACCATATGCACTTAACATTTTTTGTACAATAGAATAATTTTTCTGTCTGTTAAGTCTATGGACCTCTTTCTCAAAATAAGGGTTTGAAATACATAAAATAAAATACATATGATTACCAAGAAAAATAGTTCCATTGAAGTATAATTATCAAAATATTAAAGAAACAAATCCATCCTGTACTAATAGAGTTGCTTTTTATTGATACGCTAAATAGTAAGGCCTAATGGCAGTTCTAATAAAATAACACAATTGAAAATGAACTTAAACATAAATAATATCTTGAGATTTTTTTTATTTTTTATTCTTTTTATTTATTTATTTTTATTTATTTATTTATTTTTTTTTTATTGAATGAGATATTTTTAAAAACAGTAATAACATATGAAAGTATCTGTCATTTCTATTTGTGAAAAGGTTACAAGTTCTACTAATATGACTATGACTTTGTTGCTTACATTCATAATTGAAATAAATACTAATTAGATGTTAGTGAAAATAAATATGTGGTGCTTCTCATCTAAATTCGTTGATCTCCAGAGTTCTCTTTCCTCCATATGGTTTAGCAAAAGCCTTTTTATTTATCTTTCTATACTTTTGGGTTTAAGTTATTCAACTGAGCATGACTGAGGGCATATTAATTACCTTATAATAAGTAAGGGGTCAGAACTGGAACTGCAAAGTATATATTATAGTACTATCCTAAAGAAGCTTGTAGCTCAGTAGAATAAGAAAAATTCACAAATTTCTCTGGGAAACAGTAAAGATATTAATTTTACTGTTAGGGGAAAAGTCTCTAATATAGAGGAAACACAAAGGAGGGAAGATCAAATGGGCCAAGTCCCCAAAATAGGAGCGAGTTACAAGGTTCATGAGTGATGAACAAGAAACAACTTTCCAAGGAGAGAGATATAAAAGAGCTTTAAAAAGGTGGATCTTTTAAAATGGCTTGGAATTTAATGTAAAAATCTCATGCCAAGTTGTGTTGCACTCACTGACTATGAAGATGCTTAAACACAGCCACCTGTATATGGAAACTTTATCCCCAAAGAATTATTTAAGCATTTTTCTCTCCCACTAGAGCATGAAATTTTTGAGTATTTGTGTGAATGAAGGAATCAATTGATTGACTGGATTGATTCCTCTAGTGACCCTGATAATACCTAACGGTTCTAAGAACTATCAGGTGGCAGATATTCAGTCTAAGAAGCAGTTAACTATGAGCAAAGCTTAGATGATAGAATGCATAATGCTTTTGTATTCTTGAATTTTCCTGTTCAAATTCATTAAAATCAAACAGATTTTGTAAAGAGATGGACTGCAGAACTTTTTTATCCCTGTTGGCCTAGAAAAATAACTGTTTATTGATCTGGCTTATGAAATTGAATTTGAAAAAAAAAATAACAATACTCTTTTTTCAGCAAAGAAAAAATAATAATCAAAAGAAGATTTTCTGGGCTAAGTCATCTCTATAAAGAGTGCTACCCCACATTCTTTAAAATCAACAAAAGGAGGATTAAACCATGAAGTCATTATATTTTTACATATTATTTAAGGAAATAAAATAGGTACAGTAATTCACATGGCAGGATGATGTCTTTCTATTCTGACATATGAAAATGTAACTTCAAGTCACCATAAAACAGTTCCCACAGTCATAAATAGAAGAAAATAGGTGTCTGACACACCCCAAACTTAACTACAGGTAGGATTCATGGATAGCCCCCAATATTCTTGGTTATATTTTATTCTATTCTGGTTGTGATGCTACAAATGGGGCATTGAGGACAAGAAACTAGAGGTCACCCAAAAAAGATTATCTGGAATAGAAACCAAGTCATACAGAGAACATCTAGGGGAAATGGAGGTACTCTATCGAGAAATGTGACATTGAAGCCACCAAGGGCTCATTTAGAGACATCAGACAGCTGATTTTGCTCAAAATGAGTACACCTGAGTAAAAGAGGGGCAGAATTCTGCTTTCTAAAGGAGAGAATGTTTTCATAATTGGAGCAGACCCCCTGGGGAAATTCTGAGGTTTTTCTCAATAGACTGTTAAAGTGGAGGCTCAAGTGTAATTATTCACTCTTTAAATAATTAAATACCCACTGAGTGCCTCACGGTAGTGAACATGGAGCAGTAACTATCTCTAAGAAATGTGGGAAGAGTAGATGACCTTATTGGCAAATAAACACCATGCCACTTAAACAGGCACTTATATGGGAAGTCACTAAGGAGAGTATGGAATTAGGAGTTCTTTTCTGAATAGCTTAGTTCAGTATTAGACCTAGGACTTCAGAATGCATATGGGATTATCTCTAGGGCAACACTAATTCCTTAAGAGGAGCTACACTATGGCTAGAAGTAAACCACCACAGCACTTCTGCACTCAGCCACAACATGTAAGTAGCTTAGAAATTATATCTCCTTGGTGTACATATACCACAGTTTATTGACCATGGGTCAATGGGCACTTGGGCTTCTTCCATGACTTAGCAATTATGAATTGGGCTGGAATAAATATTCTGGTACATATATCTTTCTTATAATGTGATTTGTAGTCTTCTGGATATATGCCTAGTAGAGGAATTGCAGGATCGAATGGCAAGTCTATTTTTAGATCTCTAAGTGTTCTCCAAACATCTTTCCAAAGGAACATATTAGGTTATATTCCCACCAGTAGTGTAGAAGTGTTCCCGTTTCTCAAAATGTGGTATAAGTGCACCATGGAATATTATGCAGCCTTAAAGATGGAGACTTTACCTCTTACATGTTTACATGGATGGAGCTGGAACATATTCTTCTTAGCAAAGTATCTCAAGAATAGAAAAAGTATCCAATATACTCAGTCTTACTATGAAACCAATTTACAGTGTTCTTATGAAAGCTATAACCCAATCCTCGCCCAAGAAGAAGGGGAAAGGGGAAAGGGGGGGTGGTGAGGGGGAGGTTGGGTGGAGGGAGAGTAATTGGTGGACCACACCTATGGTCTTACAAGGGTGCATGTGAAATTTACTAGGTGTAGAATATAAATGTCTTAACACAATAACTAAGAAAATGCCGTGAAGGTTATGTTAACCAGATTGACGAAAGCATTTCAAATTGTATGTAAAACCAGCACATTGTACCCCTTGATTGCATTAATGTACACAGCTATGATTTAATAAAAAAAAGAAAGAAATTATTTCTCCTACCTGTATAATAGGAAAAAAAATGAATAAACTGAAAATCATTGACATTCTTGAGCCACTAAATTAAGCCTCAAGAACTTGAACTGAGGTTGTAGGATAAACTACCCTGCAGTTGGAAGGGGTGGGGGGTTGTCTCTAAACTACCCTGCAGTTGGAAGAGGTGGAGGGTATGGTCCAGAGAGTCATGGCTGAAATCTTCTTACATGGATCAGAAGTTTCAAAGGTTATAAACAAGTAGAAATGCTGAAATGAAAATTTTGGTGAATCTGGTGTCTGAGTGTCAATCAGTGTGTTTATATGAGAGTGAGAAAATTCTAGGGACTGTGTTCTGAGGGGGAACCCCCATATTTTCCTGGATTTTACCTCCAGGAATTTCTCCAGGTTTTCAAGGTAAAAATCAGAGAAATCCATCCTCATGGCTTTTATAGAGGAATTGAAAGAATAAACTTTGGAAGACATACCCAGAACAATCTCCATAAGAAAGGCCTCCTCTCCAGGGAAACAGATCTTACCAGAACTTCAGCCCTTTTGGAAAAGGGAAATGCCTCCCACTCCCTCTTCTTGTCCTTTGTAAAGGCCAAAAGGCAGTATCAATGGAGAAACACTTGTAAAGGCCATTGACAGAGACAAAAAAGAAAGAAAGAAAGCACTTTAAGATTGAGATTTAATCATAAGATTATTGAATTTTCCTTCTCCACACTTAATTTCATACTTAATAAACATAATACTTTAGTCCTAATACTGGCAGAACACAAGGAGTTTTACTTTCACTATTTCTGTTAATCATTAAACAAAATGCCAATAGCCTTATTTGTCTTACTTATATAGTGAAGTAAGACAAAAACAAACAAACAGGAGGTATTCAGATTGGAAAGAATAAATAAGACTGTTCATTCAAACATAACATATGTAGAAAATGTCTCTGAAATCAATGAAAATCTCTTAGAACTATTAATGATAGGTATAGCAAAGTCATAGGGTACAAAATTAATATGCAAAAAACAATTTCTTATAGAATAGCAATGAACAACCAGAATTTGGCATTAAAAAATTAAAACCACTTACAATATAACCAAAACATTAAACTCTTACAAAATAAGAACAGAATGTATATTCAAAAAACATTAAACACTGATAAAGAAATAAAATAATAGATAAACTGAGAGCTGTTTGGGTTAATAAACTGTGCCATACTATTATTGCTAAATATTAATAAAAGGAGAAACTAGGTGAGGGGACTATGGGAACTCTCTGCATTGTTTCCAATATTTCTGTGAATCTAAAACTGTTATACAATTTAAAAAAAAATTCCCCCAGCTGGCACACATTCATGAAACCCAGCATCACTTCAGGCAGTGTTCATCTCAGGCGTGAGTCACAGTGATAAAAGATGGCATGACTCTATGTCATTTGCCCTGTTTTGCAGGGCTGAAAGGTCTGCATAAGAATGGAAAACAAAGATAATAAATACTGTGTTGTCACAAATGAAACATAAAATCACCTCACAAAAATCACCCCCCAAATCACCACCTTATGGTTATCATATATGAGCAAATAATATCTAAACAGGAGCTTATAACTCAATAAAGTCATATGTTCACCAAACACTGAGAAACTACTGAGGTGAACGTAACTCTTCTTGTCTGTAGGGGCTGCTTCTGGATATGGCAATGAGAGAGCTGACGTTCTATTGGCCACTGACCAGCATCTCTGGATCTCTCCAAAAATGCATCCTGACTCAGCCCAAACACCATCACGACTTCCTCTTTCCCTCTCGTTTTACTTTTGCCCTTTACTTCCTTCTTTTGTTCCATTTTCTTTCTTTTTTGCTTTTCTCTGTGTTCACTTCTTACTCATCTACTAAAAGTTGCAAAAAACCTCCATGCAGCAATGGGAGAGGAATAAAGAAGACAGTGAATATTTTTCTGAAAATCTGAATTCAAAACAAATAAATAAAAGAAACTCTGGGAGAATGATATTGTCCTAGTTTTAGTTCCCTGTTCATCCCTGGATCAGTAACTGGTCAACAAAATAATTTTCTGTGAATAGCCCAACCCAAGATTCATGCTGCCCTCTGCATTTGTGGAAGCAGAGCAGATCTATAACTTTAGAAGGTAATAGATAGAAAAGTATGTCAGAAAACCACAGAGAAGTCACTGTGAAATACCAAGTTCACCTTGGAGTCACTGATGACAGATTTCCATAGAAAGGTAAAAAGCAACTTACAATTAGAGAAGTGACTTCCTTCTGAAGTATAGACTTGGTTTGGCAGGTCCCATTTTCTAAGGAAAGAATATAATTGAGGATATTTTATGTACTGAGGACTTGAAAGAAGAGCAGCCCAATGCCCAGAAGAAAAAAGAGGAAATTACAGAGAGAATAAGGACAGTAGTCACAAGTTCTAGAAGGAGCAGAGCTTTGGGGCTGACCTGAAGTCCTGAAAGAAGTGTACATGTGAGCTGATTGGGGCCAAGGGAAAAGCTCTATGCTCTTTGGGCTTTATTCCACAAAGACAGATAGGGACAGTTTCTTCTGAAATCTTTGTACCTTGCCTATGCTATTGGGGGTAAGGGATGCCCAGAAGCTGATCCTGTATCTCAAACATGTAATATAACAATAAGTGTCTTGAAGATCCCTTTGCATGAAATATCTCAGTGGATAGGGAGGTAATTTCCTCTAAAGCATTTTAGTGGTGTGACTGTCCCTCCACTAAAATGTTTTTGCAGGTATGATTCTATTCTAATTGATTCTTTTCTCCTCTTTTCTCGACCCCAAGCTTGTCATAGCTTTTTCTGTCTGCTCAGGAATTAGCATCACTGAGGGCAAGATGCAGACTGAGTTTGAACTCGCCTTAACTTCCTGAGATTAGCAGGGCAGTGTCCAGGTACCCTGGTCTTAGTCCAAAAATAACAATGGGCTGATTTTCAACTACTCTGACCCAGAAATTTTTGTTTTTATTTTTATAGAAGTATCTAGCTGTCTACAACTTGAGCAATGTCCTAAGAGGAAAATGAGCCAAATTCCTCTTGACCTACTCCTGGTGAACTGCCTGCCTTAAACTCAGAAATCCCACAAGCACTGGTGGTCTGCTGCCATAATTGCAGATCTGTGGTGCAATAGATAGTTTTATTTTATCTCTGTAAGCACAGTTACCCTGGCCACAATATGAACCATGTGCAATTTCTCACATTTGTCTGTAAATGAGGCTGAAGCATTCCTGAGCTTGCTACCATTTTCTACAAACTACAGCGCATCTCTGGGTTGCCAAAAAATTTCTTCTCATTCAAATGCTGTAGTGTGAAGAGGGACACTTTATTTTATTTCACAATGAAGAACACACAAACAGAGAAATGAGATTAAAATTCAATCAAGTGTGACTGAATTTTAAGCAGTTCATAGCCTGCCCTAAGAAGAGACAAAATAAAAGAAAGATGCTACTTCCCTTACCTTCTGCGCCTTATGGAGCCAGATACCAAAGATGATCCAATTAGCTTTTAACAAAACAAAAACCCTGCTGCCTTCTGCCTGCACTTTCCATAGCAATTCCAAATTCTGAGCTTCATTATTATTTTTTGTAAATGTGGTTCAACTGTAATGAACCATAGAGTAATAGACACAACATGAATTTTCACAAAGTAGCCAGTAAATTATATGTCATAGGTTCTTGGGGAAGCATCAAATAACTGGTTTAGGCCAAGAGCTGCAAAGTCAGCAGGCCTGGGTTTAAATTTAGACAACACCATTTATCACCTGTGGAACTAAGTTTTTTTCTGGGATCCCCTTGGCCCAGAGGGAGTCCATTCAGTCAGCTGGGGGACTTGATGCTTTTAGTTTAGTTCACACATGGTTCTACCTGACCATGTATGAGAGTGATTCCCTCCAAATTGCTCATCATGGGCAATTTATTTAATCTCTTTATGCTTCATTTTCCTCAACTGTAAAATGGAATTTAAAAAAAGACTGCCGACAATGTTGCACGATGATCACAATTGACAATGTATATAAAGTCTTAATTTAGTGCCTGGTGTATAGTAAAAGCTCCGTGAATGCTAGTAAGAATTCATGCAGAAATACAGGTATCTACCTCAAAGATGAAGTGAAATATTGGAGATCACACAGCTGAACATTTGTGAAAATTAGTAATAGAAATCACATCTCCTGTTTCCTAGACCAAAGCCATTTTCTGATGCTCTGTATAACAGAAGTTGGGCATGAATTGAGCCTTTCTAGGATATTGGTTACCAAAGCCCAACTCCGAATCTCAAAAGAAAAAAATTATCTGATGAGATTCTACTCTTTTAAAAGTTTTTCCAGTGATTTTCATGAAACTTCTCTGATAACTATTGATAGAGAGAGGGTGATGACCTCCTACATAAGGAAGAACAGTGAGGAGGGTCCCGATGTTAAAAATGTATAATAGTAATTACAAGAACTGCAAGAAGAATCTCTGGCTTAGGACAGAGGATACCTACCTGAAACCTTTCAAAATTGACCAAATGTTTGAGTAGAGCCATGGAGCCATGTGTGAACTAAAATAAAAGTGTACACCCCCCCGCTAGCTGACTGAATGGACTCCCTCTGGGCCAAGGGGATCCCAGAAAAAAACTGAGAGCGGAGTTCCCTGCCATGAGAAGGGTGGTCAGACAGCCTCCTCCTCATGCTCCCATCCCTTTTTGGAGTTCTTCTTTGAAACAGTTAGATGCTAAATCATTAACGGTCCTCAGGTCAGGCAATTCAAAGCTTAGCCACACTTACCAGATCACATGAGCTTTGGTAAGTGCCCAGTGGTTTGTCCCTGATTAACAGATGCCCTTAAGATAAAATATGCCAAGCCTTTAGATAAAGCTTCATTTCTTTAACCAATAACACATCAAAGAATCTTTAAACCCATGTATAACCTATAATAGCCCCCCAACCATAGCCCCAGAAGTCTGGCCTTTTCAGGTCAAAATAACATTCACCTTCAAGTGTATGCCTTCCACATACTGACTTAAGGTCTTCCATATCATTTCTCTATCCATGAATGTATAAAACCAAACTGCAACCTGGCCACCAGAACACATTTCCTTAAGAGCTCTTGAGGCTGTATGTTCCAGGCCGGCTGCATACATTCAGAATAAAGCTCTTTAATTGTGTTACAGAGTTTGGGCTTTTTAAATTACTAATATGTGCAAGATAGCCAAAATCATCTACATATCATTATGCTTTCCAGAAATGTTTTATGATCTGAAAAATATGGGAAATTCACTGTTCTATCTTGCACATGCTCTATTGAGGCAGGTGGAAATAGCAATTCGAGAAATATTAGAGAAGAGCTAAAACCCATGAAAGAGGTGATCAGCTTGGGTGAGCTCCAGACTTCTTTGTCAAGGAGGTAGCAGGTTGAGTATAACCTGAGTACAGGCACATAAGCTATCTACCCACACTCCCTTTGGACTTTTGGAATACTCAATGGAAAAATTATTAATAATGGTCATACATTCTGCCAGAGCTGTCCACGCAAAACCCCTGACTTTTAACTCCATCAGTAAGGTGAGCTGTAACCTCATATCATTATGCTACCTCTAGTAACTTGCCAAAGTCATGAGATAATTTAGTTTCCTAAAAGGGCAAACTTATTTCCACTTTGAGAGTTACATATCAAAATGAGGTATACACATGCCTTGATAAGAACCAAGTAATAAGTTTTTTAAATTCAAGAGTCTTTGCATTTGGTATTTCATATAATGTGGTGTTCTATTTAACGTTGATATTCAATTTATCTTATAAAGTTAGCCTGTAATTTCACTATAAAATGTATAACTAAGTCAGGAGTTTTGATTTCAAGCTGAGACCATAGTTACCACATTTTTATATAGCACTGGAATATTTAAAGTAACTTATAGTTCACCAGAATGATACATTTCATATATTGAACATATAAGAATAGTGTAAGTGCTTAGAAATCAGAAGCCTGAGGAGCCATGTTGGCTAGGGAGAGGCCATGTCAGAGCTGGCACTTGGTTAGTAGTAGAAGGCGCCTGCCACTGGAACAGCTGTGCCTTTTGGGCCTCATGGGCCCACGTTCCTAGAGATATTTGTTTTTATTTGTTTGTTTGTTTGTTTGAGATTCATTGGGGGTATAAAGAATTTGATTACACTGCATTTTCTAGGTAAAGTCCCACTTATAATTGTGTCCTGCCCCAAAGAGGTATGACATACACTGTGAGCCTCCAACCCTCTCTCTCCTCCCCTCTCCCCACTCCCTCATTTGCCTACCTTCCACCATGTATCAGGTCATCTACTGCCTTCATATTACAATTGCCTACATTAGTCAAAGTGTCATTCACATGCCATACAAGCCACCCATTTGAACTGTACAATTCTATGGTCTTTTATATATTCAATTGTGCAACAATCACCACAGTAGATTTAAAACTTTTCAGCACCCCTATTAGAAACCCCACATCCATTATTAGTCACTTCTTATTCCCTCTTTGCCCTGTTATTGGCAAACACTAATGTGCTTTCTGTCTCTATGGTTTGTCTTGTCTACTATTCTACCATTCTTCTAAATGCTACTTTTTCCCCTCTTTCACATGAATGGAATCATGCAGCAGGTGGCCTTTTGTGCCTGGCTTTATATACTCCACATGTTTGGGGGTTCATGCATGCTGTAGCATGGGTCAGTACTTATATTTGTGGCTGAATACTATTCCATGACAGAGGTAGGCCACATTGCATTTATCCAGCCATCCAACAATGGAAATTTTATTGTTTCACTTTCTGGTTGAAGGTGAAACAATAAACATTCATAGACATGTATTTGTGTGGATGTGGATTTCTGGTCTGACTGTTGTGCCATCATCGTGGTGAGGCCCCACCTGCTTTTGAAGTCCATGATCTTCAGAGTTGCCCCAGCAGAGCAGCATGGGCCAGCATGAACAGATTCCCCGGTTCTGTTTTCCCACAGGACTGGTCATAGCCCTGTAGATCAGCAGGTGTGCTATGGATGCTGGCTCAGTACTTGTCAGCTGGGAAGTTCCTAGCTGAATTACCACCAAAGGAGTGAACAGGGACTTTCCCCTATGAGATGACTGAGCATCACCCTGGTCTGTGCATGCTTTCCTGCTCCCTCTCTCCAGTTCTGCCTGAATGAGCCTCCAACATGGGTCTTCCTGCCTGTTTAGGCATCTGGTCTGTCATCAATGTGGACACCCGAGGGAGCTTCTGAAATGCCCTAGATGCAAATTTCTCTTTCCCAAGTGAGAACCCTCAGGACACAGCTTTAACTGGTCTTCCAGCCTGGCTCATGCCCTCCTTCTAGGTTGCTGGTCTCTTTTTGACCCCTTCTGCACCCAACCTTTGTCCTTGTATTGCCTCTGCCAGGTCTCCTCCTCAATGTCCTCTCTTTAGTTCAAGGGGGTTCTGCCTCACCTCAGTCACTGGTGCAGCAGGTACTGACTGAGCACCAGCTATGTTCCTAGCACTTGTCTAGGTGCAGGACACGTAGCAGTAGACAGACCTGGTCCCTGGCCTTGGGCAGCTACATGCTAGACGGAGGAATGATAAACCCAACTCACAGAACGTGAGTTCTGTCAGATTCTGCTACATGCCAGGCAGCAAAACAAGCCAATGTGGGCATGGCAGGGGATATGGGGTCATGGAAAGTGTCACTGGAAATGTGAAATTGAGCAAAGGCTGGAAGGAATGAGGGAGGGAGACATGTGGAGAGTAGGGAAGAGCACTCCAGACCAGAAGGAGGGCAGATGCCTGAGGCAGTAGCATGAGCTAGGGGATTCCTGAGGGATAGAAGGAGAGAGAACAATAATGAATGCTTTGTACCCAACACCCAGCTTCAACCACCCAACCTTTGGATTGTAGTCCAAATTTTGGTGAAAGCCCCCTCTCTTGTGCTTCCCTGTGTGGTCGGGGCCACGCTGACTGCATCCCAGTGGCTCTGTTCCATGGAATTGGGCTTTCCCTGCCATCCTTAAGAACATTTAGTTGAAGTCAGTGTATCTAGTATGATTTAAAAAATGTACCAAAAAGAAATACTCCAAATGTTTACGGAAAAAAGATGTTATATTTTTCCCTGAGCTGTCTGGCTGAACTGCAGCTTTCTGCTCATGACAGATGCACACACAGGGCAGGAAGGAGAGGAGGGGCACTGCCTGGGGAGGAGGAGGAAGAGAAAGAGAAACAGAAAAAAGAGTGGGGAGAAGAAGGTGGCAGCAGGTCCAGATGAGTCCCTCACAGTGGGGTCAACCACACCATCTCCAGGCCAGATCCAAGGCTCTGCCTGACCCCTGAATGCCACATTGTTCTAGTTCAGGTTCTTTGGAAAGAGACCCTGATATGGAGCTCTGCAAGCAAAGTGTGTCCTGGGCAGGGCTCTGGTGAGATACAATGAGAAGGAAGGCATTCCTAGGCCTAGGCACAGAGTGAAGTTGCCTTTTGATGCCACAACAAGCAGAGACTTCACCTGGGCTCATAAGACAGAACATTAGCCCAGTGAAGGGAGGGAGATGGCCTGTGTACCTGGCTTCCTCCAGTCACTGGCAGGGAATGTGACCTTGGGTGAGGCAGCTTCAGAAGAGGAGTATAA
>CAUYQV010090294.1:0-22930 GCA_963574575.1 Galagoides demidoff
GTAGCTGGAGCCTTAGCCACTTGAGCCACAGGCACTGAGCCGAAAACTTTTATTTTCTAAGAAAATTGTCAAGAGAATAAAATGTCAAACCAAAGAACTGTAGAAAACATCTATAAAGTGCATATTTGATAAAAGAGAATACAATAATAAATCAATAATGAAAAACACAAAATTTGCAAATATCTTAATAAGTACTTCACCATAGAAGACATACATATGGCAAACAAACACATGAAAACATGCTCAACCACATTAGTCATTAGTAAAATGCAAGTTAAAACCACAATGAACATGACTACGCTCTTTTAGAAAGGTTATAATTAAAAAGACTAACAATATCAGATGTTATCAAGAATATGGAGGGACTAGAATTCTCATACAGTGCTGGAGAGGATATCTAGTGACACAACCATGTTTAGAAAACACTTCAGCCATTTCCAAATCAGTTAATCACACACTGACCTTACCAACCATGCATTTCACTTCTCAGCATTCACCCAGGAGAAATGAAAGCACCTGTCTATATAAAAGATGTGTTCAGAAATATTCACAGCTATTGTTTACGATAGCCCCAAACTGAAAACTGTCCATCAGCGGGTGAACAGATGTGGAAGTTACAGAACATCCAAACAATGAGATACTACTCAGCAAAAAAAGAAAAAAAAAAACTAATGAACTCTTGACACGACAAAATGCATGAAGCTCAAAACAAGTGTGCTGAAGGAAAGAGCCCAGGCAGAAGGGAACGTTGGCAGATGATCATACATTCATTATCAATTTTGGTGATGATTTCTGAGAAAGGAGCAATGTCAAATATACAGTTTACTTTATGTCAGTTATATCTCAATAAAGCCATTAACAACAAAAATGCCATTTTACATTTTATTACCCTGAATATATTAGTACTGTTAAGTATAATATTTGCAAGAATAATCAACATTTCATGAGCAGTGCATGGAATCAGCTCTTAGTGTTTTGATTTTTAGCACACATTCATTATATTGTCACATGTATTTATACAGGGTGTAGATATGTAATTATGAGCTTAAATGTGATGTCCGTCTTCTTGATATTATTGCTCTAACAGAGCAGCCTTTAAATATACCAAAAAGGAAGACTAGACTGCAATGACAGAAGGAAGATGTGTTGAGATGTGCAAAGTACTTGAAATGGGAGTAAGCCAAGGAGCACTCAGGGAGGAGGCTGGCATCCACCTGGCCTCTTAGGATGAGAGACACAGCCAAAGAAAACTTCTTCATCTCCCAGGCTTGCTCCTTAAGGATTGTGCAGCCCTGTAATCACATCAGATTAAAGGGGTTTGAGTAATGAGGAACCTTGAATGTTTAAGTCCCAAGGGCCTCACAGACTACAAATAGTCTGCCTGTGACCACTTGTCCAGACCCCTGAGCCCAGTCCTGAGGACCATCATTCCCGCAAAGAGCCAGGTACTTTGCTGACTTTCTGTGCTCCCTGAGTACAGAGCTTCCATTCACCTCCTTCACATCCAGGGAAGAACAGAATGTCATTCTTTGATGGCAACCGTCAGGTAATTCGAAGTCTCCTAGTTTATGTCTGGCAAATAGTGACAGGTCTTTTTCTGTCGTTCATTTCAGGCGGCTGCGAGGTGAAGCCACATAGAATATGAACAAAACCAGGTCACCCCTGAGGTGTCTGCCTAATAAGTAACTTCCTCACGTTTCATTTGCACCAGAACCTACACAGCTTTTATTCTGCTAATCTGCACTGAGCCTAAACACTGGGGACCTTTTCTGTCCTCAATAGCAATCAGCTCTTGCTCAATTTTGAAAGGTTTTCTAGAATTCTCTAGTCTTTTCTTTAATTTATTTGGCAAGGAGCAAATGTGGATGGTTAGCTTCTTCTGAACTTTCTGTGTCTTCTTCATGCTGGTCCTTTGCCGAGCGGGCTTTGGCTGACACTGTTTTCCGTTTATAAGGATTTTGAGAAAGAGGTGGAGAACCAGGTAGATCCTAAGACTACACTCCAATCTACTTTTTCTTTTCATTGATCCATGAAAAATTTAAAATTTCAAAAGGCAGAACAGCACACACTAACAGCTAAGCTTATATTCGTGCTTCCAGAATTAGCAAATGTTGATATCATGCCTTCAGAGTTCTTTCCTAAAAGTAACAAAATAGCATGCGTAAATACAGCATGCACTTGGGTTTCCTGCCATTTTAATAGTTTTTAATTTGATTATTCTCCATAGGCTATTTTGTTTTACACATTACATATTTACATGCATGTTTGTGCACATAATAAAAATGCTCCTCAGTTGGAGAAAGGATAAATAATGATATAAGAAACTAATGGAATAAGGTGAGGTAAAGTTAGGGAACCAGAGAAAAATGCACTAAGACTAAAAAGTAGTTAAAAGTATTTTTTAAAAAAACTGGAAAAATGCTATGTACAGCATATAAAGTCTTAATGTGCAAAATAAGAAGATGGTTTATAGATAAACACATAATCAATGTATTGAAAACACTGGGGAATAATAGATGCCAACCACAGTTTAGTTGTTCTCTCTAGGAAGTGAAAACATACAACTCTCACATGGCTGAGGATATGGAAAAAGAAATATGTATTATTTTATTTCTTTAACAATATTTAATGCAAACATGGTAATATGTTTTAATCTAATAGCGGGTGATGGATATCCAAGACTTTATTGTTTTCACTGTAATTTTTTTTTTTGAGACGGAGTCTCAAGCTATTGCCCTTGATAGAGTCTCATGGCATCACAGCTCACAGCAACCTCAAACTTATGGGCTTAAGCTATTCTCTTGCTTCAGCCTCCCAAGTAGCTGGGACTACAGGCACTGGCCACAACACCTGGCTATTTTCTTTCTTTCTTTCTTTTTTTTTTTTTTTTTGGTTGCGGTTGTCACTATTGTTTTAGCTGGCCTGGGGCTGGTTTCGAACCCGCCAACTTCAGCACCCTACCCACTGAGCTACAGGCACCACTCATTCACTGTAATTTTTAAATACTTGAAATATTTTATAAGAAATTAAAATTTTAATATCTGTGGTATTTTCTTTTATTATTATCTTTTTTTTTTTTTTTTTGAGACAGAATCTCACTATGTCACCCTTCGTACAGTGCTGTGGCATCACAGCTCACAACAACCTCAAACTCTGGGCTCAAGCGATTCGCCCACCTCCCTTCTCCCAGCTCCCAAGTTGCTGGGACCACAGGCACCCACCACAATGCTTGGCTATTTTTTGTTGCAGTTGTCATTGTTAGTTAGCTGGCCTGGACTGGGTTTGAACCCGCCAACTTCGGTATATGTGGGTGGCACCATAGCCAGTATGCTATGAGCACTAAGTTATTTTATTTCATTTCATTTCATTTCATTTATTTTAGAGACAGAGTCTCACTTTGTTGCCCCCAATAGAGTACTGTGGTGTCAACAGCTCACAGTGATGCTCTTGCCTCAGTCTCTCAAGTAGCTGGTATAACAAGCACTGTGTTTAATGATGTTGTCTGCTCATTACTCACCCTCGTAACATTCTCATAAGGTTTTATGATGGTTCCCTATGACATGAATAAGGAGACTGACACTTCTCACAGAGTTGAAAAAGCATTTTTTTTTTTTTTTAAGAAACAGAGTCTCACTTTGTCACCTTCAGTAGAGTGCTAAAGCATCACAGCTCACAGCAACCTCCAGCTCTCGGGCTTAGGCAATTCTCTTGCCTCAGCCTTCCAAGTAGCTGCGACTACAGGTGCCTGCCACTGCACATAGCTATTTTTTTTGTTGTTATAGTTTGGCCAGAGCCGGGTTCAAACCCACCACCCTTGGTATATGGGGCTGGTGCCCTACTCACTGAACCACAGGAGCTGCCCTGAAAAAAACATTTTCTCATCTATTAAAAAGTAAGCACTGGAGCCAGAATCAAACTCAGGGATGTGTATGGGTTGAAATATTGATTAATGCTGTTATTCTGATTTAGATTTAATATTGTTTGGTTTTCCTGCTGGCTTGAGGCTTTGGAGAATTCTCAAGGAAAAAAGCCATATACTGTTTCCTACTTTTTTCCTCTTAGTGGATATGATGTGGGAAAACAGTAGATATTCAGTAAACAAAATTTGGATAATGGAGTTGTGTATGAAAAAAAGCAGAAAGGAAAGTGGTTGAGGAAGGAAGGAAAGAAACAGAGAGCCTAGGGATGATGAGTAATACTGACTTCTTAATATATAGAGGGAAACTTTTCTAAAGTAAGGGATCTATGTACATCTGTTATCTGTCCCATCAAAACCACACAGAAGTGTCACAGTTTCTCCTCTTGGGGCTTCTCAGAAGATCCTGAACTGCAGCCCCTTCTCTCTGGGCTGTTCCTGTCCACGTACCTGGTCACGGTGCTTGGAAACCTGCTCATCCTCCTGGCCGTCTGCTCTGACTCCCACCTCCACACCCCCATGTACTTCTTCCTCTCCAACCTGTCTTTCATTGACATCTGTTTCAGCAGCAGCACAGTCCCTAAGATGCTAGTGAACATCCAGGCACATGGCAAAGCCATCAGCTACACAGGCTGCCTCACCCAGGTCTGCTTCACCCTGGATTTTGCTGGATTAGAGAACTTTCTCCTCGCAGCAACAGCATGTGACCACTATACAGCCATCTGCCACCCACTGAGGTACATGCATATCATGCGTCCCCAGCAGTGTGGTCTGCTGGTGTTGGTCTCCCTGCTCCTTAGTGTTTTGGATGCCCTTCTCCATAGTCTGATGGTCTTACGGCTGTCTTTCTGCATGCACCTGGAAATTCCTCACTTCTGTTAACTTGCCCAAGTCATCAAGCTCACCTGCTCTGATGCCCTCGTCAACAACGTCCTGGTGTACCTGGTGACTAGTGTGTTAGGTGGTATTCCTCTCCTTGGCATTATTTTCTCTTATGTTCAAATCATCTCCTCCATTCTGAGACTAACATCAGCTGGGGGAAAGCATAAAGCTTTTTCCATCTGTGGATCTCACCTCTCAGTGGTGTTACTGTTCTATGGGACTGCTTTGGGTGTATACATTAGCTCTGTAGTTACTGACTCTTCCAGGAAGACTGCAATAGCCTCAGTGATGTATACAGTGGTCCCCCCAATAATGAACCGGTTTATCTACAGCCTGAGGAATAGGGGCATGAAGGAAGCCCTGAGAAAACTCATTAAAAGAACATCCTTTTTGTGATTGTGTTAACTGCCTTGAACTTAAGCTTCTAGACTGAGAGAAAATACAGAAACACTGAAAGAGCCAAAACAGTGGACCTTTCTGCCAACAAGTTATTCCAAAAGGTGGGAAACCATAATGATTAAGGGCAGTTCAATTTCAGCTTCAGAATGGACTTTGGTCCTCTCTAGCATTGGGTTTTTGGACAATTTATGTGGAATCTAGGGCCTTGATTTTATTTTCTGGTGGCAGCATGTTTAAAAGCTGAAACTGAGGAAAGGATTGTTGCTGTAGTGATTTGGAGAAGAATGTTTTTAGGACAACATCAGTGACAACAGGAGGACAGTAGAGGGGCACAGATCAGGGAAGATTTCACTGTGGCTAGAGGGCCTGCTTCAGCTTCTACAAATATATCAATAGACTAAACATAGATACCAAAAACAAGATCCAGTACATACGGGAATGTAATACCATATATACAATCAAGTTAGTGTCTTAATAACCCAAGTAAAAAAAAATTTACATGGCATTGGTATACACCTGGAAGAAAACTAGACTTCTTTTTTGTTTGTTTGTTTTTATTTCAGATTAATATGAGAGTATAAATGATTAGGTTACATTGTTTGCATTTCTAAGATAAAGTCCAAGTTGTAGTTGAGCCCTTCACCCAGGAGGGGAGCCGTGTACCCTTACATTGTGCCCATTAGGTGAGAGTTTACCAATCCCCCTTCCTCCTCCCCTTCCTCCTCTCCTTTCTCCCCTCCCCACGACATTTAAATATTCTTGTGTTTTTCTCTTGTATGGGTGTGTAGTGGTTTTTCTATTGGTTTCATATTAGTATTGAGAATATTAGATACTTGTGTTTCCACTCTTGTGATACTTCATTTTTTTCTTTTTTCTTATTAAATCATAAACACATAGATCATGTATACATTAATTCATTTATGGCATACTGTGCTGATTTCATATAGAATTAGGAGCATTTACATCATGCTGTTTAATATATACCCCATCTCCTTTACTTAGTTATTGTGTTAAGACATTTATACACTACACTAATAGATCCAACATGTACCCTTGCATTATGTACCATAGATGTGATCCCACCATTCACCCTCCCATGGTCTGACCTCCTCCTTCCCTTCTGCCTCCTGCCCTTCTTCATCTTGGGCCATAGTTGTGGTCTATTCTTCATATGAAAGTGTGAGTGATTATAAATTGGTTTCATAATAGTACTGAGTCCATTGGATATTTTTTTTCCCACTTTTGAGATAAAATACAGCTGGAACATATTCTTAGTAAGTAGGATATGTTACAGCTCCATCCATGTAAACAGAAAAGAGGTTAAGTCTCCATCTTTTTTAAGGCTGCACAATATTCCATGGTGTGCATGTACCACAATATATTAATCCATTCATGGGTTGATGGGCACTTGGGCTTCTTCCATGACTTGGCTATTATGAACTGAGCTGCAATGAACAATATGGTGCAAATACCCTTGTTATAAAGTGATTTTTGGTCTTCTGGATATACACCTAATAGAGGAATTGCAGGATCAAATGGCAGGTCTACTTTTAGATCCCTGAGTATTCATCATTCTTCTTTCCAAAAGGGACATATTAGCTTGCATTCCCACTGGCAGTGCAGAAGAATTCCCTTTTCTCCACATCCATAGCAACATCTGTAGTTGTGGGATTTTGTTATGTGAGCCACTCTTACTAGAGTTAGATGATATCTCAAAGTGGTTTGATTTGCATTTCTCTGATGATTAAAGATGATGAGCACTTTTTCATGTGTCTGTAGGCCATGCAAACAATAGAGAAACTTCTGTTCAAGTCCCTTGCCCACGATGAAATGGGATTACTTGTTCTTTTCTTATTAATAAGCTTGATTTCTCTGTGGATCCTGGTTATCAAACCTTTGTCAGAAGCATAACCTTCAAATATCCTGAGGGCTGTCTGCTTGCTTTACCTACTGTGTTCTTGGCTGTGAAGAAGCTCTTTAGTTTGATCAGATCCCAGTAATGTATTTTTGGTGTTGTTTCAATTGCCCGGGGTGGGGGGGATGCTCCTCATAAAGTATACCCCCAGGCAAGGGGTGTTTCAAGTGTTTCCCCTGCACTCTCTCCAAGAATCTTTATAGTTTCATGTCTTAAGCTTAGATCTTTTGTCCAGTGACAGACAATTTTTGTTAATGGTGAAAGGTGTGTGTCCAATTTCAGTCTTCTACAAGTCACCAGCCAATTCTCCCAGCACCATTTGTTAAATATGGAATCTTTCCCCCAGTTTATATTTTTGATGGGCTTATCAAGGATCAAATGAGGATAAGTGTCTGGGTTCATCTCTTTGTTCTCAATTCTGTTCCATACATCTACCTCTCTATTTTTGTGTCAATACCATGCTGTTTTGATCACTGTAGATTTATGGTATAATTTGAAGTCTGGTAGCATAATTCCTCCTGATTTGTTCTTATTTCTGAGTAATGTCTTGGTTATTTGAGGGTTTTTTCTGGTTGCATATAAAACGAAGTACTATTTTTTCCAGATCTTTAAAGTATGATGGTGGTACTTTGATAGGGATTGAATTAAATTTATAAATTGCTTTGGGTAATATGGACATTTTAACAATATTCATTCTTCCTAGCCATAAGCATAGTATGTTTATCCATGTGTTAACATCTTCAGCTATTTCTTTTCTCAGAGTTTCATAATTCTCTTTATAGAGATCTTTCACATCCTTTGTTAGGTAAATTCCCAAATATTTCATCTTCTTTGGAACAATTGTAAAGGAAATAGAATCCTTGACTGTTTTTTCAGCTTGACTATTATTGGTATATATAAAGGCTACTGATTTGTGAGTATTGATTTTGTATCCTGAGATGCTGCTGTATTACTTGATCACTTCTAAGAGTTTTGTGGTTGAGTCCCTAGGGGTTTCCAGGTATAAAATCATATCATCTGCTAAGAGTGAAAGTTTGAGCTCCTCTGACCCTATTTGTATACCCTTGATCACCTTCTCTTACTTGATTGTGAGGGCTAAGACTTCCATTACAATGTTAAAAGGCAGTGGAGACAATGGGCATCCTTGCCTGTTTCCAGATTTGAGTGGAAATGTTTTCAATTTTATTCCAATCAATATGATATTAGCTGTGGGTTTGCTGTAGGTGGCCTCTATCAGTTTAAGAAAAGTCCCTTCTTTACTGATTTTCTTAAGTGTTCTGATTATGAAAGGATGATGGATATTGTCAAAATATTTTTCTGCATCTACTGAAAGAATCGTATAGTCTTTGTTTTTTAGTTTGTTTATGTGATGGATAATATTTATAGATTTATGTATATTGAACCAACCTTGAGACCCTGGGATAAAACCTACTTGGTCATGGTGTATAATTCATTTGATGTGTTGCTAGATTCTGTTTTCTAGAATCTTATTGAATATTTTTGTATCAATGTTCATTAAAGATATTGGGCTATAGTTTTCTTTTCTTGTTGGGTCTTTTCCTGTTTGGGGGATCAGGGTAATATTTGCTTCATAGAATGTGTTGGGAAGTATTCCTCCTTTTTTGATGTTTTGGAAAAGGTTAAGTAATATAGGTACTAGTTCCTCTTCAAAGGTTTAGTAGAATTATGATGTGAGGCCATCTGGTCCCGGACTCTTCTTTTTGGGGAGATTTTGTATAGTTGACTCTATTTCAGTACTTGATATATGTCTATTCCTCATTTACAATTCTTTCTGATTAAGTCTAGGAGGTTGGCATGCTTCCGAGTATTGGTCAATTTCTTTCAGATTTTCATATTTCTGAGAATAAAGCTTTTTGTAATATTCATTAAGGATTCTTTGAATTTCTGAGGTGTCTTGTGATTTCACCTTTGTCATGTCTGATTGATGATATTAGGGACTTTAATTTTCTATTTTTGGTTAGGTTGGCCAAAGATTCATCAATTTTCTTGAATTTTTCAAAAAACCAACTTTTTGATTCATTGCTCTTTTGAATAATTCTTTTATTTCTGATTTCATTTAATTCTGCTCTAATTGTAGTTATTTCCTTTCTTCTGCTGGGCTTGGGGTTGGCATGTTCTTCCTTTTCCAGTTGCTTAAGATGTCCTATTAAGTTATCAACTTCCTCTCTTTCCGTTCTCTTGAGGAAGGCTTGCAACGCTATAAATTTCCCTCTTAGGACTGCCTTTGCAGTATCCAATGGGTTCTGATAATTCATGTCTTCATAATTGTTTTGTTCCAAAAATTTGGCAATTTCCTTCTTAATCTCACTATCACCCAGCTGTCATTTAGCATAAGGCTATTTAGTTTCCATGTCTTCATATGAGCATGCAGATTGGTGAGTTCAAGGCTAACACTCTTGTCTCCTTCCTGTGTGCTAGTAGAGGGCTTGCTGCCTACTGCTTGAGCTGAAGTCTTCTGGATTTAGAACATATAAAGGATAAATGGATGGTCTTTTCCTCTGGTTATATAACAAGTTTGATTTGGTCACCCCCATCTCCAAAAGCCACTGGAGGCGACAGGTAGAAACTGGCTGAGAGATTGAGAGTCAGGGCATCAGGAGGGAATTTAATATAACAGCAATTCACTAAGGAGCTCTATCCAATAACCATTCTATGATGATGGAAATGTTCTAGATGATGGTCCATGGTGACAGCCACTAGCCACAGGTGACTATTGAGTACATGAAATGTGGCAAGTGCCACCAAAGAACTGAATTTTTCATTTTGTTTAATCTTAATTAATTATAAATGTGGCTGCTGAATAAGGGATATTTAAAAGCCAACTCTTAACCCAGTTAATTCGGGGGGGAATCATTAGTAAGTGTGATGGACTGCATTTTGTGCCCCTAAAATTTATATATTGAAACTCTAACCCCCAACATGACTGGTATTAGGGTTAGATGAGATCTGAGAGTGGGATCCTTACCAATAGACAGGGGTAACCCTATTCATTTAAACCCAGCTGTTGCCATGCAGAGGGTCAGTTATTCAAAAAAAACCAGAAATGTTTTATAAGAAATTTCCCTAAAAGCTGGATGCAATGGCACACATCTATAATCCTAGCACTCTGGGAGACCAAGGCAGATGGATTGCTTGAGCTCAGGAGTCCAAGACCAGTCTGCGCAAGAGCGAGACCCTATCTCTATGAGAAATAAACAAACTAGCCAGATGTGGTGGCCGGTGCCTGTAGTCTCAGCTACTTGGGAGGCTGAGGCAAGGGGATCGCTTGAGCCCAACAGACTGAGGTTGCTGTGAATTATGATGATGCCATGGCCCCACCGCACTCTGCTAGGGGCAACAAAGTGAGACTCTCACCAAAAGCAAAAACAAAAAAAAAAGAAAGAAAGAAAGAAAGAAAAAGAAGTGGCAAGAAAGAGCCATTGCAACTCTTGTTAAAAAAAGAAAAAAGAAAGAAGTTTCCCAATTAAAAAGATTTAAATTAGTAGCAAAAAATTAAAAGAAGAAAAACCTGTACAGACCTCCCAGGGCACATCTACAGACTGGATTCAGCCACTGGCGTCCATTCTCCCATCTCAGTTCTACATATGACCATGAAGAGAAGTGGCGTGAAGACGCAGGACTCTGAGCTCAGAGCTGAGGCCCAGCCTGTGAGAAGTGGTGTCTGCCGTCCTGCAAACAACTCCCCAGCACTTTGTCTCCTGGACCTGACGCCAGGGTGCTGGTGGGATGAATTCATCTGGTCATTCAACAAATATGAATAGACCTAAATAGACAGAACCCTTCCTACAGCTGACATTCTGGTGGTGGGAGACAAAAACCAAGTAAGAGAAGCAAGGGAACTAACTATACAGAAACATCAGTGGTGATAAGAGTTTAAGGAAGAGCCAAGAAGGGAGTGCTGGGGTTTGCGATGTTTTATGGACAGGGTGATCAGGGTTGGTCTCGTCAGGGAAGAGAGAGCTGAGCAAAGGCCTGAGGAAGGAGAAAGAGGGAACCCTGTGGCCCTTGGGGATAGCAGTCCCAAGCCTCATGTGCCCAGCTAGTGTGTGGCACAGCCAGCATGACTGGAGTAGAGGGAACAAGGGGCCACTTAAGGGGGGCCCTGTAGGCCACTGAAAGAACTCTGGGGTTTATAGCAACGCCAGGAGGTTTGCAACAGCAGCAGGAAGCAGGTGCAAGAGTCTAGGGGAGAGGTGGCAGAGGCTGGGGGGCGGGGGGACAGTGACACAGCTGGGGAGATGCAGTCAGACCTGGACACAGTCTGAGTGTGAAACTGACCAACTTGCTGGTGGACTGAATGTGAGCCCGAGGAGGAGGAGAAGGCTGGGTGAGGCTGCTGGGTCACCGTGATCCTGGACCTTCTGTGGGATGGGGGAAGCTCCTGGTCTCTGTTTCTCTGTGGCCCAGAACTTGTCTGCCCTATGGAAAGTCACGTCACCAGTGGCCTTGCTGCTGGTGATGCTTGCATCGCCTGGGAGACCAGCTTGTCAACCATGTTCCTGTGAGTCTCCCTGTAGGTAGATGTGACTTCTCCGTGCTATTGTCTGATGTTGCCATGCTTGGGCAGTCACACATTCAAAACTATATTTTCTGAGGGTGGCACCTGTGGCTCAAAGTAGTAGGGCACCAGCCCCATATGCCGGAGGTGGCGGGTTCAAACCCAGCCCCGGCCGAAAATTTAAAATAACTATATTTTCTGGATTATCTTACTTCTTATTTCTTTATTTTACAGTAAGGACATTTCGTTTGACTTTTAGAAAATATGTATAAGTAGGTTGAATTGTTTACAGTCAGCCCTGCATATCCATGGGTTCAGCATCCACAGATTCAACCAACCTTGGGTCTGAAATACACAGTATTTGCAGGGTACAGAACCACAGATGTGGAGGGCTGATCCTCGGGTTTTCAGATCCTTGGGTTCTGTGGGGCCACCTGGGGGACTTGAGAATGTGTGCGTTTTGGTCCTCACAGGGGGCAGGGAGGACAGTGTCCTGGAACCAATCCTTCATGGGTACCATGGGATGATTGTACAGGAATTAAATTCCAAGATATTAAAAGGACTCTTTAGGAAATTTGCTATAAAAATGGGGTACTGGATCTGATTGGGTTCAGGACGACTGATAGAAACAGCTCTGACGGCCTGGGGCCTGGCGTCCAGACTGCACTACACTCCCAAGGCCAGGTCAGTGGCCCTTCTCCTTTCCCCTCTCCTTTCATAAGTCCAGCATGATAAAGCCAACATTCCCCAAGGTGCTTGTGACAATACCCACCAGATCCCAGTGACTCCATTCAGAAAATTCTAGAATCACCCCAACTTATCCTTTGACTCCCAAAGGAACAAAGTCTGGGGTGCAGCATTGATACCATTTTTTTGTGTCATTTGTTTATCATTTTTATTTCTGACATTTCAATGAAGTCCTTACAGAGCCCACAACCAGTGTCTGAGCCTGCAACATTTCTTAAAAAGGTGGCAGAATAAATCTCTCCTCCAACGGATAATTTAAAGGGGCGGGTTAGGGGGAGGGGAGTAGAATGAGAAAAAGGGAGAAACAATAAACCAAGTAAAAAAACTCCACCAGCACACAAATACAGGGTCCTATTCAAGGTAGGAGAGCCTGTCTGGGCGATTCCTTAGAGATAAAAGGAGGGGCTGGGCCTCTCAGCCTTCTGTTCAGGAACTGAAAGGGCTGATTAAGGGGTGGAGGAAAACCAGCCCCAGGCAAGGCGCGTTTATTAGGAGAGACACAGGCCATGCAAGTCCATCTCCATTCAAACGGGATGCACAATTTGCACCCTTAAAGCAAATCAAATTGTTTTCTTTCCTAACAGTTCAGGTGGTAGAAAGGAATCAGAGCCAGGGTCCCACCCGCCCTTGAAAATTGAACCTCCAGAGAATTTCCAATTTTTGCCTCACATTTCCCATTCAACAGCTTCCGCGTGCCCCAGGAAGTCAGCCTAACCCTCCAGATTGCCTTTTTAAATTGTTTTTTATTTCTCCTACATTTATTTTATTTTTTACTTTTTTTTTTTTGAGACAGTCTCACTATGTCGCCCTCAGTAGAGTGCCGTAGTGTCACAGCTCACAGCAACCTCAAACTCCTGTTTCCAAGGGATTTTTGCCTCAGCTTCCCAAGAAGCTGGGACTACAGGCGCCCACCCCAATGCCAGGCTATTTTTTTGTTGCAGTTGTCATTGTTATCTAGCAGGCCCGGCGGGGCTCGAACCCACCAGCCTCAGTGTATGTGGCTGGCACCCTAACATTTATTTTAAATCTCATAAGTAATATTCCTGTGTATCTTTCCAGAACCTTCTCTGTGTATATGCATTCACAAGAGTGTGCTTATTTTCCCTCCCACCAGTAGAAAATTCTGGAATTTTTTTTAACTTAAGTAATATCTTGCTATGCATCTTGTTTTATAAATCACCTTTAATATTTTTCATTAAAATACATGTCTTGGGGCAGTGCCCATAGCTCAGTGGGTAGGGCGCCGGCCACATACACTGAGGTTGGCAGGTTCAAACCCAGCCCGGGCCAGCTAAACAACAATGACAACTACAACAAAAAAAATAGCCAAGTATTGTGGCAGGTGCCTGTAATCCCAGCTACTTAGGAAGCTGAGGCAAGAAATCGCTTAAGCCCAAGAGTTTGAGGTTGCTGTGAGCTGTGACACAACAGCACTCTACCCAGGGCAACAGCTTGAGACTGTCTCAAAGAAAAAAAAAAAAATACATGTCTTGGGCTCAGCGCCTTGCTCAGTGGTTAGGGCACCAGACACATACACTGAGGCTGGTGGGTTCACACCTGGTCCAGGCATACTAAACAACAATGACAACATTAACAAAAAATACCCAGGTGTTGTGGCAGGCGCCTGTAATCCCAGCTACTTGGGAGGCTGAGGCAAGACATAGTGAGACTCTGTCTCAAAAAAAAAAAAAAAAAACCAAAACAGCTTAGAGATCTCTCAAAGTCACTTCAAATAAACATATCTTGATCTATTGTCTGGCTTCCAGACAAAGAGAGAAAGCCAAACATCTGGGTTTGAATCTCAGCCCCACCACTTACTGGCTGTGTGACATTAGCCAAATACCATCTCTGAGACTTGATTTCCTCATCTGTGAGATGGGTCTACACATGCCATGAAGCTCAAAGCAGGTAATAAATAGGACTGCACTGGGACCAAGTGACATCCTTAGTTTTGGCTACTATTGTTATTACTAGGGATAAACCACAGTACTTAGCCCCTTTAGATGGGCAATTAGATTGTTTCCAATATTCCTCTGTTTTTACCACCCCTGAAGTTTGCAGTCTTAAATTTTTGTTGCTACAGCTGTTTACTATTCCCATTGCTCTGTCCTGCAGTCTCCATCGCTCTGTGTGTTTGTTCCCCTTTGTGGCAGCCCGGGCCCCCTTCCAGTTTCTGCCGCAAGCCTGCTTTGCCGGGTCCTGCCAGACTTTGCATCTCTGCTGTTCCAACCCTAAATTGCAGCCTCCAGAAGCTGGCTGCTCAAAAGGATTGTGCAACCTCTCAGCCCATAGCCCAGGGCCATCCCAGCTGTTGCTGCATTTGGGCCTCAACCGGCTGCCTGACCTTTAAATGCTCCAGACTGCTCTGATTGGTCTGGTGACCAGCCCCTGGGAGCAAAGTAAAAGTAGGAACTTGGATAAAAAGGCTCACAGGAGAATTCCACCTTGGGGGCAGGGAGTGGGATCTGTAGCCTCCCAGGTCTAGATTCTTAGAATTTGTTCTTGCTGAGGCTTTAACTTCCCTCTTTGTGCCTGTGACCTGCCACAGGGTCATTAATTATGTGGAGATTTGATATCACACATTGGAACAGCTTTCTGGCTGCACCGGCCTACAAGGTTGGGGCAGGTTATAAAAGTGATGAGAGGGCTCATCTTCGGGTAGGGCAATCTCAGGGATGACATTCCTTCTCTCTAGGACTTATCTTCCCCATCTGCAAAATGGGAGCACCAGACCAGAAATCAGTGGCTTTAAACCTTTTAAATCACCACAGTTCACACTAAGAAATACATTCTACATCGCAGCCGGACGCACATATGCCCACACATCTGATTACAAAGGCTCTAAAAATTAATACTCATCCTTATTATTTGTTTTATACTCTGATATTTTTTCATCTATTTCATTTTAAAAGTTGCTGGTCAGGACACATAAATTGATTTTGCATCCTACTAGTAAGTTAGGACCTACAGTTTGGGACTCTCTGGACGAGGTGACCTCTAAGTCCTTTCTGATAATGGTTTAGTGACAAAAGGACTGAGTTTTTTTTATAATTTTTTCTGTTGGATTCTAAAAGTATTATATGTTCATTGTGGAAAATATGATAAAAGCACCCTGAAGAAATTTTTATCCATAACTTAATAATTTTTACCATTTCATTAAGCGATTTTGTTTTTTCTCTAGTTCTACCAATTCATTTTTAGTTTTTAACTTTTTTTGTTTTTGTTTTTATTTTTTTAGACAGCATTTCACTCTGTTGCCCTGGGTAGAGTGCCAGGGCATCATAGCTCACAGCAACCTCAAACTCTTGGGCTCAAGAGATCCTCTTGCCTCAGCCTTATATGAATAGTCTTGAACAAATTAAGATTATGCTGAATCTGGTTATTTACATTTTCATGGGGGTTTTAATACTATACTCACTTTTTTATGTCATTGAACTTTCTTTACAAATACGCTTTTAAATGACTCTACGATACTTCATTGAATTATAGAGCCATAATCTATTTAACTAACTAATCACATAATGATGGGCATTTGAGGAGTTATCAACCTTTTCAGTCTAATACAAGGGTCAACAAACTACAGCTCACCAGCTGGTGGCCTGTTTTTATAAGAAAGTTTTGTTGGAACACCACCACACCCGTTCATTCTCACATTGTGTACGGCCAGCTTTCTCCCTAAAATATTTACAGAAGTTTGCTCTCCCTGGGTTTAACAGATGATGCTACAGAGTATATATGCACTGACATCATTGTGCCATGTCTGGCTATTTCCTCCTTCCTAAGGATACATAGTAAATGGATTAAAATGCAATTTGACAAAACCCTGAGACTTCTGGTTTGCTTTAGTTCCCAGAATGAAATGTAAAGGAGTTAAAAGGGGTGGGGAAAGAATTTTTTTGAATTTAATAGTGCTAGGGCTGGTGGTGATCATATGATTTATGATCCAAACTTAGATTTGTTTTCAGTGTGAAAGGAAGCACTATTAATAATTATACCAAGACAACAGTATAATCTGGGGTGGCCACGGGTCCTAACCATGGGGAATGGATGGAATCTTATAGATATATGCCCCTTTTATGAGTCTAAGGCGGGTCTTGGTTTGCTACTAATTGCTGTGCAACTGTGGACAGAGCATTGTGTCTCTCTGGTCCTTCACATTCTCCACAGTCACGCTAGCTGCTACCTACCTCTTTTGCAGGTTATCAAAAGTCAATTCAAGTTAGGTTAGGATTTTTAAAGGCATGTGTTGGTTCACTGCCTTTAAAGTGAAAGTGGAACTGGCTTCAGGAACCAGAAAAACAAACCTCTTGAACATGGTTCTTTTTACTCACCTGTTTCCTTCTGCCAAATGATTTCTACCAAATGGTTCCACAAGGCTGTAACCACTACCTCCTGTGCCTCCAGACTGAAAGCTTCTCAGCTTCAAAAATGGGGGTGAGGGTGTGGGGGATTGGGAAGAGCCTTCTTTCCTCCTAGCTTCAGTCTGAAAAATCCCAGAGAAGCTCTCTGATTGGTCCCTAAACCAGTCAAGAATTTTGATTGGTCTAGCTTGTGTCACATGACCATCCCTGTGCCAAGACAAAATAGAGAAGGCTGGCAGGCAGGTTGAAGCAGTAGATGGTCAATATTCATGAGTGCTGCCACAGACAATACATAAATACATGGCATGGTTGTGTTCCAATAAAACTTTATTTGCAAAACCAGGTGGCCATTCCAGAGGCCACAGTTTGCCAACTCCTGATATAGGTTGATCTATGTCAACCCATCCCTGGGAGTGGGTGAGTCATGTGGCTGCCATTAATGCTATTCCCAACATTGAGTCAAGCGAAACAACCCAGAGTGGAAGGATTGTGTTTCTTGCCTTCTTCTGGGCAGGGTGTGGGGACAGGCAATTGACTAACTCTGGCCACTGAGTTAAGAGTGGAAATGACTATGTAACTTCCAGGCCAAAGCATTAGTAGCCAAAGCAAAACCCTCCAACAGCTCTGTTTTTCCTCTGCCAGTGTTTAAATTGGGGATGCCCCTTTAACTGGTGCCCCCAAGTGACTCCAATGCATAGAGCTCCCTGCTGACTGTCCATGCACATACAGGCTGTAAGATAACTCAGCTTTGGTTGCATTCAAGCCACTAAGAGATTGGAGATGTTTGTTACACGGCATACCATAACCTCTCCTGACTAATTATTGGCCCAAGAGACTATTTGATATGGAACATGCAAATGGCACTACAAGTCACTGGGCCACATAGTCAGGAAGCCATTCCCCTTTTTATTTTCTTTCAGTCCTTCTGATTCAGTGATAAAGCCAGTAAGGAAGTCTCTATTTGGTGCTAATATGTCTTCAACATCTCTGTAATCCCTGCAAATACAGTAGAACCTCCATAGCTGACCACCTCCCTATATTATCCACCTTCTCAAGTTGACCTAATTCTCATAGACCAGACATGCACCACATACACATATCAGCACAGTAGACCTAGATCCATCCTGATGTTCACCACCTCCATATATATGATGACCAGTTTACTACAGTCCCTTAGGTGGTCAACTTACAGAGATTCTACTGTATTCTTTTTTTAACAAAATGAGAGCAAACCCTGGGTTTAGGGTCTTTGGTAGGCAAAAGTATTTAGCTAGAATGAAAAAACATTTGCTTCCTACGTATGTCTTATTTTTGTGAGCTTAGTATTGATGACAAGTGGTATTGATTTCCAATTTATGTTAACAAAAGTGATATAAAGTCTTCTTCTCAAATTTATTTAAGTAAAAACAATGAGTGATTTTATAGACAGGTTCAGGACAAAGGTTGGTCTTGCAAAACTGTAAGTCAATTTAAAGTGAATGGAAGGGAAATATTGAATAAAGAATAGGAAAGGGGGTGTGGAAGGTAAAAAATCATGTAAGGGCAGGGGGCTGAGTGGAGTCTGAACCCAGGAATCTGGTTCAGTATCTTCCTTGCATAGACGTGGAAGTGGAGGCCGAGAGAAGGATGTCCTCCGCTGGGGTGACCCGGCTTTCCAAAGCAGGATAAGAAGGCGTCCCTTGCAATTCAGAGGCCAGGCCTGTCCCTGTTAAAAGTGAAAGGAAAACTGATGAATGCTGCAAATCAACCAGATCTCCTGGATGAGTTCCCTTTCGCTGCCATAATGAAGTACCACAGTCTGGGTGGCTTAAAAGAGCATAAGTTTACTGTCTCCTAATTCTGGGGGGTAGAAGTCTGAAATCAAGGTTGGCCAGGCTGGTACCTTCTGGAGGCCACTGAGAGAGAGTCTGTTCCAGGCTTCTCCCCTGGCTCCTGCAGCGCTGGCAACCCTCGGCCTGAAGATGCTGCACCCCACCTCTGCCTCCTCCCCTGTGTGTCTGAATCCAAACTCCTCCCTTCTTAGGAGGGCACCCTAACCCCGTATGACCTCATCTCAACTTGAACATCTGCAAAGACCCTACTTCCAAATAAGGTCATAGTCACAGGTACCGGGGGTTAGAACTTGAACATATCTTTTCAGGGGACACAGTTCATCCCACAGTATCACCCAACTGGGGTCCCTGGCTGAGCAGCAAGAGGCTTGAGGCCAAGAGCCGTGTCTTGTCCCTGAGATGGTTGGGCTTAGCAAAAATTGAAACCACCCAAGCGAAAGAGGTCAGTCCAGGCCCCTGCTGCTCAGCTGGCTTGCATTAGTCTCAGTCTAAGACGGTGGCGGCAAAGGCGGTCCAGACCCCAGCAAGTTCAACAGCAAGAGGCTGCTGCCAGCAAAGGTCAGGGCTCCCTCTTTACAGTATAAATATAACCCCCTCCCCGGCAGCCCTCAGCCACAGCCACACAATATCTCTTTCAAAGATCTCAAAACACTGAAGCAGACCGTACCAAATTGACTTTATTGTTTTAAAACCAGCCCCTTCTGTCTGCCAACCCCTTACCACCCCTTCCCCTAGGGGGAAGAAAATTCATAATAGATGTCTCTCCAACGTGAGCCTCTAATGGCAGCTCAGAACCCCAAGGCGGTGACGCTCAAATTGTGTGTCCTAATATTCAGCATGTGTTTGACAAATATCTGGTGACCACAAGCCTAATCACAGCCACCAGGAATTAATGGCCAATTTAGGGGCAGGTGCTGAATGATCATAAAAAGAGCGAACGCTGAATGGGAGCTTCCGGGGCCAGGGACCAAGCTGAGTGCTTGGCCGGTGTTCGCTGCCTGGGTCCTCACTCAAGCCCTGGCAGCAAATTGTTGCCATTTGACAGAAGACAAAACTGGAGGCTCCAAGGAAGGAAATCCGAAAGCTGGGGGTTGCCATACCCAAGATCAGACTCAGAACATTAGCCCCTGGTGCCAGAAACTCCATCACAAAGATGATTCTCTTAAGGCACTATTTGAAAATAATCAGTTAATGCAAAAACTCCCTGATGAACAAAATATACAATTTTCCCATACAGACAGACTACCCATGTCGTTTGTTCGGTGACCCTGCATTACTGGGGCAAGGAGCCGTCGTTTCCAGTTAGTCCCCAGTTCCACTATACACGCTCATCTCTGCCACCAGCTTGGTCCAAGAGAGTGGACAAATAGATTGGCCAACACAGGGCTTAATACACAGTCACTCTTTTTGACTGTAGACTGTTGAATTACTTTTTCCACTCAGTTCAAAATAGAGGAGGGTATATTGGTAAATGCACAGAGACGCTGCCTTTTTCCTTTAGCCTCGGGCTTCAGTATGACTTGGCTCAGCACTGATTAGGATTCTTCCCCAGGCAGCCTGAATCGAAAGTTCTTGTCTTCCATTATTCTCTTCTCATAGGTTCTACAACCTTGCATATATATATCACCTCATGTCACCTGCATTACCAAGTGTGGGGTTTCAGAACCTGGCATCCGAACCCAGACTGCCCAAGTTCAAATCCCAGCTCTGTCGTTCCTTAGGCGTGTGATCGGCCAGCAGCTTTGTTTTTTCTGGGCCTCAGTTTCCACAACTGTAAGAGGCAGGTGGTAGGGGTCCCTCGCTCATGAGTAAGTATAATGACTAAATGGGAAGAGGCTCTGCATGCTCGTGAGTATCGTTACTTAGTGTGCAGTTTGCGTGGCTTCTGTAACAAATTGCTACCACTTTTATGGCTTAAAATGAGAATTTGTTATCTCACAGTTCTGGATGTCAGAAGTCAAATACGAGTCTCGCTGGGCTAAAATCAGGGCATCAGTAGGGCTCTGCTCCTCCTGCAGACTCTGGGGAGAGTCTGTTCCCTGGCCTTGTCCAGTTTCTTGAGGCCGCCACACTCCTTAGCGGGAGCCCCTCTCTCCAAGCGCGTCTGCCCACGTCACGTCACTCTGATCTTCCATAGCACGTTTCTCTCTGATTCCTTCTTCTGCCCTCACCACCCCCCCACCCCTCTTAAGGATGCTTTTGATTAAATTAGGTCCTTCTAGATAATAATAATAGGGAATATTTTAAGATCAGCTGTTCAGCCACTCTAATTCCATCAAAAATCCTAACCTCCCTTGGCCATGTAACCTAACATTCCCAGGTCCCAAGGATTAGGATTGGATATCTTGGGGGAGGGAGGTGGTCATTCTGCCTGCCACACCCGTCATTCAGCAAGTTATCCGCGGCATCCACTCTGCACCAGGTCTGGGGATTATAGCAGTGGCAAAACAGATTAAAATTGTGCCCTTGTTGCGCTCCCCTTTAAACAGGGAAAGCCAGATGAGAATTTTTTAAGTAAAATCCAAAGTGGTTCTGAAGGTGATAGATTCATGTAGGGAAGAAAAAAAAAAGCAGAGCAGGAGAGCAGGAAAGGCAGTGGTCGGGGCAGCCCTTGGGTGTGAGGGCAGGTCTGGTTCAGAAGGTGCAGCTGAGCAAAGACCTGAGAGAAGGAAGTGAGCCCGGGAGGGGTGAGGGGATTAGAGAGGTAGAGAGGGCATTCCAGGCAAGGAACAGAACCTATAAGGACAACAGTGCACCTGGGGGGGCAAAGAACAGCAAAGAAATGAGGGGAAGAGGGAAACGGAAGGCCAAGGGCTGGTGACAAAACCAAGTCAGCCAGAGAGGGAGGAGGGACAGGCTCTGACTTGAGCTCCGTGTGACTTTCCTAGGGCCGCTGTAATGAAGTACCACCAACCTGGTGGCTTAAAGCAACAGAAATGTGTCCTATCACGGTCTGAAGGCTACAGGCAGAAGTCGAGGTGTGGCAGGACTGTGTTCCGTCCAAAGGCTATAGAGGAGCATCCCTCCCCACCCCCTCCAGCCTCTGGTGGTGGGGAGCTCCTGGCTTGTGCATGTTTTGCACCCCCTCTGCCTCTCCTATCTGTGTCCCTGTGTGTCCTCTTCCCTGTCTTACACATGTATGGTCATCAGATTTGGGGCTCACCCTGAGCCAGGAAGATCTCATCTCCATCCTTAACCTTGATTATGTCTGCCAAGACCCTATTTGCAAATAAGATCACATTCTGAGGTCCATCACAAGTCAATGGACTAGGGGTTCTAAAAGGCCCAATTGTGTAGAGAATATTCCACAGAGAGACCAGCAAGGGGAGGACTGCAGCTGTCTGGGAGAGAAGAGAGCGGGGCCCAAGGAAAGGGGTGGGGAGCACTTCCCGAGGGACCCTGCCTGACCTAGGCTAGGAGATTGTGGACCAAGGCAGCAGTGTCATAGGGTAAGGGTGAAGTGCTTCCTCCGTCCGCTATCATGTCGAGGAGAGGGTGGGAGGATCACACACACTTAGGGTAGAAGAAATCAACTATTGCTTATGCCCACACTGTGGTCCTGGGACAGAGCCACAGAGGGCAGAGGAAAGGCTAAGGGATTGGGGGTGTGTGTGTGTGTGTTTATGGTGGTAAAAAACACACAACATAAAACTTACCATCCTGACCATTTTTTACTGCACACTAAGTAACGACGTGCAGTGTTTTGTGTACTAGGTCTCTAGAACATTTTCATCTTGCCACAATGAAGCTGTGCCCCCAGCTCCAGGCAGGCACCAACTACTTTCCATTTCTAAGGGCAAAATATTTAGGTATCTCATATAAGTGGAATCATGCAGTATTTGTCTCCTGAGGGGCTAGGGCTTATAGAAACAGAAGAAAAACAAACAGAAAGCATTGATTTTTTTTTTTTTCCAAAGCAGCTTTTGGGGATGGTGAGGAGAAACTGCCCCAGCAGTGAGAGTCTCACTTTTTTGACCTTGACCTGGGAGAGGCTCACTATAACCCACAGGCCACTTCTGCCTACTGCCTGGTTTGTACCACCCCTATGCTAAAAATGCTTTTCACATTCTCAGATGGTTGAGAGGAAAAAGTCAAAAGAATATTTGACACATGAAAATAATATGAAACTCAAATTTTAGTTCATTTTTTTCTTTTTTTTTTTTTTCTTCTTGAGACAGAGCCTCAAGCTTTCCCCCTGGGTAGAGTGCCATGGCACCTCAGCTCACAGCAACCTCCAACTCCTGGGCTCAAGCGAGTCTCCTGCCTCCGCCTCCCAAGCAGCTGGGACCACAGGCGCCCGCCACAACGCCCGGCCATCTTTTGGCTGCAGCCATCATTGTTGTTTGGCAGGCCCGGTCT
>CAUYQV010090295.1:0-12234 GCA_963574575.1 Galagoides demidoff
TTGTGGCGGGCGCCTGTGGTCCCAGCTACTTGGGAGGCTGAGACAGGAGACTCGCTTGAGCCCAGGAGTTGGAGGTTGCTATGAGCTGTGATGCCATGGCACTCTACCCAGGGGGACAGCTTGAGGCTCCGTCTCAAAAAAAAAAGATGATGCTTTTGGAAGAGGGCAAGGCTAGGGAGAGGGTTAAAGGAAAGGGAAACTGTGCACAGACTGGAGAGAAGCTGGGATTGGAGCATAGAGAAAGGGAAAGGAAGTCAACCAGGAACACGGATAAAGTATTTCTGGGAGAAATCTTGCTTGGGCTTTGAAATCATGGAACTCTAGCACATGTAATCAACAACACCCTGTGATTGTTTTCCCTCTGGCTCATATATTAGAGCAATACTGCTTGAGCTGACCATTCAGGAGAATGGGTTAATAATGGAAATGCCAAAGAATAACAGAGATCAAAAGAGTTGAAAGCCTTGGCAAGAAAGGGCAGAACAGCCGGTGCGGTAGCTCACACCTATAATCCCAGCACTTGGGAGGCTGAGGATTGCCTCACAGGTTCGAGAACAGCCTGAGCCAGAGCGAGACCTTGTCTCTAAAAAATAGCCAGGTGTTGTAGCGGGCGCCTCTAGTCCCAGCTACTTGGGAGGCTGAGGCAAGAGAATCACTTAAGTCCAGGAGTTTATGATGTCATGGCACTCTACCAAGGGTGACAAAGTGAAACTCTGTCTCAAAAAAAAAAAAAAGGGCAGAATATTAACACTAAGGTAGTATCTACTGTGTGCCACACAATATTCCAAGCATTGGGTCAGAGAAACTCAAACATGGCCACCTAAATAAGCCCATCCCTGCATCTACCCTTCCATATATAAGCACATATATTGCCTGCTGAGTGCCAGGCACCATTCTAAGTATCACAAATATTAACTTATTTAATCTTCCCACATAGGTATTGAATCCCCATTGCACAGACTGGGAAACTGAAGCATAGAACACTTAAGTGATTTGCCCAGGGTCACACAGCCAGTGGGCCAGCCAAGTTAGGACTTGAACCCCAGCCACCTGGTTCCAGAATCTGCTCTCAGCTGAACCATGCTGCTTCTCCACAACCACATCAATTGCCAAGGTCTAAACCGCAGGTTCTGAATTCTGGAATACAAGCAGGGACAAGTGTTATCTGTCTGACCCAGCCCTTAGAGAGCACAATGAGTAGATTGTGAAATGGCTTAGCCCATGCCTGTGCGACAGCCAGTGTCACATAAATGCTGACGAATCTACATTTCAAAACTATTAAGAAATGAGTATGATTGTGATGGATGTGTTACTTAGTTCAACGTAAGCATTTCATATTGTATATCGAAGCAGTACCCTGAACCCCACAAATGCATCAATGTACAAAGTTATGATTTAATAAAAAATAATTTAAAAAAATAAATGCTGACGAATCCTCAGGCAGGATTCCCAAGTACTCAGACTAAAATTAACACCTTAAATTCATTCATCCAAAATTATTTATTCATTACCATAATACTGTTCATAATACTTAGCAAACAAACAATCTCCCCAAACTGGAAGCATCTCAAATGTCCATCTCTCAGGAAAACAGGTAAAGAAATTGTTGTATCAACCCAGAACGCCATATTATACAGCAGAGAAAAATAAATGAACAGCAGCTACACTCCACAACAGACATGAATCTCAGAAACTTAGAGTCGAGGAAAAAACACGAGTGCAAGTCCCAGACAATGAAACAGCTCAGAAACAAGGAAAAGTTAAATTTATAGGATTATACTATATATATATATGTGATAACACACTTCCCAGTTTTAAAAAAAGAAAAAACAAGGAAAGAAGACACACTCAATTCAAGAAGGCTCTCTTTGGGCAGTGGGGTGGTGGAGGGGCAGGAGGAAAAGGCAGGAGTGGAGGCTGCAGGGAGAAATACATTATTGGTCCTGTTCTAATTCAGTATTTCTCAGAGTGCACTTCCCAGACCTGCAGCCTCAGCACTACCGGGGAGCTTGCTAGAAAAGCAAATTCACAAGCCCCTCCCCAAACCTCCTGAGTCAGAAAGTTTGTGTTTCACAGCCCTCCAGGATGCATGCCCAAGTGGGAGAAACTCCACCCTAATGCAGGATGCTGATCGCAGGGGGCTGGACGGGGCTGGACGGGGCAGGGGTGGGTGGGGACCCCACTTTGAGGACCAGCTAGTTGACCGAGGTGGTGGGTCTACCACAGTCGGCACATGTTATCAAAGTAAATAAGTAGAAATCAGCAAAAGGAGAGATAATATGAACAGTGTGTTATGAAGTTGAAATAGGATTAAAGTAACAGTCTGTTAACCCAAAGTATGAGGAAACATCCCCAAATTAAATATGCAGCCCCTAGAGGTGCCAGGCACAGGGACAATGTAGAGACCAATATAGCCTCATCCTTACTGCGTCTAAAGTCCACTGCTTTGGCTACATCTTACAGAGTAAAATGAAGGTATGTATTTCTGGGCAAATCCTTCAACATAAAAAAAGCCCTCATTTTACAGATGAGAAGACTGAGGCTTCACATCTGTGGGCTGGAGCTGAGATTTGCAACCAGGGTTGCCTGTTCCCAAGCCCTGTTTGATTCCCATCCACCCAGGGTCACCTCCCCTCCTCTTTCCTGCCTTTCAGCCTCCAATCTTGGTGTTATTGCTCAAACAAACACATTCCTGCGTAGACACCACCACAACGTGCCACAAACACTTTCACAGCAGCAGCAAGTGGTGGTCAGCATAGACCAGTGCCCAATATCATCAATAAGGAAAATAATAATGGGGAAGGAAATAAAGGAACACATCAGGCTCTGGAAGGTCAGAATCCATGCAACCCCCTAAAGACCAAATTTTACGTCCATCTCAGTGTCTTGTTAAGACAAATCCATCCATTTATTCTCAAGAATGAAAAGGTAACACCCAGACTTCACCTTCCTATAAACACTGCTTGCACAAAAGTACTTTAAAAATTGGTTTAAAATTATATACTCCTTTTACACAGAGGCCTAAAATGAGAACAGAATGTAACATCATAATATCATTTCCTGGCAGGTGAGCAACTAAGTTCCGTTTCCCATCATGGCCGGAGAGAGGGGACCTGCCTCTTGAGTATCGTTATCTGGGGGCTAGAAGCAGGGGAAGGTTGCTAATTCCTAGTGGGATGTACAGCAGGCGCACCAAGCACCTTGAAGGAAGACCCACGGCTCTTGCCAGTCTGAACAGCAGATAAAAGCCATGTCTGACCAAAGCAAGGTGACAAAACTTGATCCGGACTAAACTCAGGCATTTCCCATCATAGCTGGGATTACTCTTACGCTAGCTGCCTTAAAGGTCACTTCCAAAAGCAGCTTTCATTTCAGTAAAAATTCTCAGTTGTTCAGAAGGGGAAAGTAACTGACACTGCCCTTTCCTGATCACCACCGGCACCATCTCTGGGCTCCTCTTCTCTCTTGGGTGTTAGGAACTCACTGCTAGTGTGATTTGCCTAGGACTGAAGAGTTTGCTAAGACGCTGAAACCAGAACAGTCCCAAACCTGGACGAATGGCCACCCTACCCAGACAAAGGTTGATACATGTACTGTCCAGTGTTTTTTGTTTGGTCGGTTGTTTTCTGTTTTGGTGGGGGATTATTTTTATTTTTGTTCTTGCTTTTGTTTTTGAGACAGAGTCTGCTCCCCAGGTCAGAGAGCCACAGAGTCAGCCTAGCTCACAGCAACCTTAAACTCTTGGGCGCAAGCGATCCTCCTGTCTCAGCCTCCCAACTAGCTCAGACAACAGGTACATGCCACTACACCCAGCTAATTTTTCTATTTTTAGTAGAGAAAAGGTCTTGCTCTTTCTCAGGCTGGTTGTGAACTCCTGAGCTCAAACAATCCTCCCTCTCTCAGCCTCCTAGACTGCTAGGATTACAGGCATGAGGCACTGCACCCCACTGCCCAGTGGTTTCTAAACACCAAGTACCTGCTTCCCTCTCCACAAATATTCCTTGCCTTCTATATCCTCTCAGGGAGTGGGGAGAAGGAAGACAGAGGTTTTAGGTGCAGGGACCTACATTCTAACCCCAAAGCGGATCTAAGTTCTGTGGAGTTTGCAGCAGATACCTGAGGAGGCACAAAATGTGTCCTCAGTCTGTGATCTCCATGCTGGGCTGAACGCTGGACTTGCTCTGAAGGAGGAGATAGGGCGTGGGAGCAGAAGAGCTAATTACATACTTTAAAACTCCCTCACCTCATCACTCACAGGGAGAGAGACCAAGGTGAGGGAGGAAGAGAATTAATTTTATCTTAGACTGAAAGGAATAGAAAAATGGGTCAAGTGGGCATCAATTTTTTTCCCCTGATAGTTTCAAGAGAGAAGGGAGAAAGCAGAAATGTCAGAGGGTTGCTTTAAAGAGCTCCACACTCAGCTTAATAAATCCACACTGGCCTGTCATAGACGGCTCCTACACAGACAGCCTCATTTCTAGCCGAAGTTCCCCACCCCCCAAAAAAGAAAGAAAATAGAACATCAGAAACAAAATGGGCTTGGCGCCTGTAGCTCAAGCAGCTAAGGCGCCAGCCACATACACCAGAACTGGCAGGTTCGAACCCAGGCTGGGCCTGCCAAACAACAATGACAACTACAACCAAAAACTAGCCAGGTGCTGTGGCAGGCGCCTGTCGTCCCAGCTACTTGGGAGGCTGAGGCAAGAGAATCACTTAAGCCTAGGAGTTGGAGGTTGCTATGAGCTGTGACACTACGGCACTCTATCCAGGGCAACAGCTTGAGGCTCTGTCTCAAAAAAAAAAGGGTGGTGCCTGTGGCTCAGTGAGTAGGTCACCAGCCCCATATACCAGAGGTGGTGGGTTCAAATCTGGCCCCAGACAAAAACTGAAAAAAAAAAAAAAGAAAAGAAAAGAAACAAAATGACTCTCTGGTATCATGGTGCTTGTATTGGGGCTTTTCTCTGTGCCAGACACTGTGCTGACAATTTCCCACGCATGACTCTTAATCTCCTGAGAACCCTCTAGGGGAGCTACCGGCGGAAGCCGTATCTTCACCATGCATGTGAGCAAACTGTTTTGGTGCCCAGGATGGTGTTGCTGGCCAGGGATTTGAACCCAGGCCTGTCTGACTCAGAGTCTGAGGCATTTTTCCTCTCCTCTCTGCTCTCTCTCAGGGCAGGCACCATCTGGCCCTGTTCCTGGGAGCTGAGTTAGCATTCTCAGAAATGCGTTAACAGTGGGGCACTTAGGCTCTGACCATCGCTGGATGAAGTCCACCTTCCCAGCGGTGCCTTCTACTGCTGAGGAAATGCATATGTGTGCTTGCTACTGGGGAGCATAAGAGGGGGAGGACACATGCCCCAAACACTCAACAGATGCCTCCCATCCAAGTCCCTGAAGAAAGACTTCATTCTCAAGGGGCCACTGCACCCCATCTGCTGAAGCGTTAACATCTCAGAAACCTTCACTGGCCTGACAACCTCATGAACATCATCATAAGGGAAAATCAGATGTTACACAATTTAGCTAGTGGGGGAGGACACTACACCTTTTTTTTTATTCATTCAACAAACGTGTATGGGGTGCGTGTTTTGTGTCACACAGTGGCAGAGAATAGGCCATGTCATGGGTCTCATGGCCTCAAAGCTTGACTTTTTACTGGAGAGTGGCAAAACCAACACACCCCAGAAAACTGATTTCTCTCTCTAGCACAGGCACGGAGCGTCACACGGCATCCTCAGTCTTCCTCATTTCTCTGACTAGCATTTAGCACACTATTTCCATTACCTTCTGCACATCCACATCCTTAATTCCAAACCCACAAAGCCAGATGTGCTTTGGAGCTTAGAACTTGGGGTTTTTAGAAGGATAAAAAAGATGGGAACATAAAACGGTATAACCACACTTTGGAAAATAGTTTGGGGTCTCTTATAAAATTAAGTATACACTTACCACACAACTCAGCAATCTCACTCCTGAGTATTAATTTACCCAAGAGAAATGAAATGTATGTCCTCATTGTTTCCACTAAAACCCATGCAGTTTCGTAACCACTCAACTAAAAACATCCCAAATAGGCTCAGCGCCCATAGCTCAGTGAGTAGGGCGCTGGCCACATACACCAAAAGTGGCAGGTTCGAGCCCAGCCAGGGCCTACTAAACAACGACAACTGAAACCAAAAACCAGCCAGGTGTTGGCTCACGGCGCCTGTGGCTCAAGCGGCTGAGGCGCCAGCCACATACACCCAAGGTGGCGGGTTCGAATCCCCAACTCGGGCCCGCCAAACAACAATGATGGCTGCAACCAAAAGATGGCCGGGCGTTGTGGCGGGTGCCTGTGGTCCCAGCTACTTGGGAGGCTGAGACAGGAGACTCGCTTGAGCCCAGGAGTTGGAGGTTGCTATGAGCTGTGATGCCATGCACTCTACCCAGGGGGATAGCTTGAGGCTCCGTCTCAAAAAAACAGCCAGGTGTTGTGGCAGGCACTGTAGTCCCAGCTACTTGGGAGGCTGAGGCAGGAGAATCGTTTGAGCCCAAGAGTTTGAGGTTGCTTGAGCTGTAATGCCACAGCACTCTACTGAGGGTGACATAGTGAGCTCTGTCTCAAAAAAAAAAAAAAAAAAAGTCCCAAATGGCTTTTACATGGGAAATGGATGAATAAATTCTGGTCCAGCCACACCATGAAATACTACTCAGCACCCAAAAGGAACAAGCTGACACAGGCAATAACATGAATGAATCTCAAAGGCTGAGTGAAAGCAGATACACTCAAGGGTGACATACTGTGTGATTCTATTTATATTTTTTTCTGAAATTGGTGGTTACAAAGGACCAGAGAAGTGGGGTGCTGACTCAGAAAGGCACCATGGGGTTATTTGGGGGTTGACAGAACTGTTCCATATTTTGATTTGGGTAGTGGTTGCACGACTGTGTGCATTTGTGGAAACTTACAGAACAGCATATAAAAAGGTTGAATTTTTTTACAAATAAATTATACCTTGATAAACCTGATTTTTAAAAACAAGAAAAAAGGTCTCTGGTTATCTCCATGACATAACCTAGATAGCCCAAGCATAGGCCATAAACTAAAAAGCACAGGAAATCTAGTTGAAAAAGCGGAATCCCAAGCCCCACCCCAAACCTGCAAGACCAGAACCATCATCTTAAAATATGATCCCCGTGCATGTGAAAGCTTGAGAAGCACTATAATAAATACATAGCACCCCTGGCATGGGGTTAGAGCAACAGGATAGAGTACATCTAACATTTCTGCAGTGAAATATACCAAAACCTGCACCACATGGGATATATTCAAACTGTAAATTAAGACTATACGCAAGTCAGTTCAAGTTACATTTTACCTCTAAATGAGTTCATCTTTTGATTTTGGAATTGTGGTTGAGGAATTGCACCCTTGTTGAAAAAAAAAATTCCCAATGGGAAAGCCATGCTAATTCTTACTTTACGGGATTTTGCTCTTCCAGAAATACCAGCCAAATTGATCTAACCCAAGAATCATGTGGGTTATTCCACCCTGCCTGCTAACGTAGAACCTTCTAGAACATTCTACTATTCGTGATTGGGCCAGGAGTCTGATAACATGCTCTCATGTTTCTCAGCGTTCCTTTTGCTTCCCATACAGACCATTTCTCTTTAAGGACCCTTTCCTTAAAAAAAAAAAAAAAATTGGAGGCATGCCAGTCAGCCAATAACCCAATGACCATAGGTTACCTGATGTCAATGTGACTCTAGGCGTCTCCTTGAAATTCCTGAAAACCTAGATGAAAAACTGGAATCCCACATATGAAGGAGGAGACTAAGTGTGATCATACACACACTTCCATCCATCCATGGCTCTTGCAATGATCCAAATTTCCGTATCATGGTCAGTGGGAGACCCGCTGGCACGAGGAGGATTGGAAAGATGACATTCCCCTTGGTGCTTGCTAGCACATCACAAAGAGTGTGCGGCATTAAGGAGGGGGAGCTCTAGGAAGGCTGACAGATGCTTCTTATTGAGCTGAAAGAGCTGAGCTCTTCAGAAGTCATCAGAGACCATCACAACCATATTTAAATCAGACTTCCAATCAATGAAAACATGGAAACAAGGTGTGTGGTTAAGACGCCTCACTGCCTGGCAATGAGAAAAAGGCAGCAATGTAAATCTGAGTATCAAAGACTTCCGTTTGGGTTTTCGTACTTAGGAAGAGGGGAGAAAAATGAAATAAATGAGAACCCTTAATTCTCATTGCTGGCTTCAAGCCTGACCCACTGGGGGATGGAAGAGGAAGGAATCACAGTGGAAAATTTCCCGTGAGTGCAGGGAAGGCAAAGCTGAGCCCTCTGCCAGCATACCATGTTGGAATTTGCACTTGGAAGTAACACTCTTAGACCCTTTGAGCACACACCCAAGTTCATGGAACATTTACTCACTTTGTTTTCACAAGACAGTGAGAAACCTACAACCCTTATTGAATGCCGTTTCCAGACACATCCAACTACATACACATCAGAAAGTGGCAGGAGCATTTCCACTCTTATCCAAGAGAAATGTGGCAGAAAGAAAAAATTAACAAAAAACATGTGTAAGACATGTCCCTCACAACACAACTGGAAACTACCTCAAACGCCCATCAACAGCAGAGTGGATAAGTAGATTATTACAGATTCACGCAATCAAATACTGCACAGCAATGAGAAGGAACCACCTACAATTATTTGTAGCAATTGTGGATAAATCTCACAGATGTGAGCAAAAGAAGCCAGGCACAAGAAAATATACTATGTGATTTCATTTATATATAAAGTTCAAAAAGAGGCAAAATGAATCTATGGAGCTAGAAGTCAAGACAGTGGTACCCTTGCCGGGAAGTGACTGTGACAGGGGGTGAGAAAAGTTCCTGGGAGGAGCTGGCATGTTCTGTTTCTTCACTTGGGTGCCAGGTGCACAGGCATATTTACTTTGTAAACATTTATGAAGCTGGCTCTGACTTGTGTACTTGCCTATACGTTTATTAGACTTCGTTCTGAAAGTTCAGACTAAGCACTTACACTTTTTTTTTTTTTTTTTAACAGCAGAAGTATTTTAGATTAAAAAAAAAGTCAATGTTCTGTCCTGGGATCTGACTCCTTGGTCTATCCACACAGTATCTTCTTTATGCTAGCCTGAATTCTTTTATCCACCCCCCACCTTATGTGTTTGTCCATCTCCTCTCCTTCTCCATCCCTACCACCCTCCAGAGAAAGCTCAGTCCTAGATAACCCAGCTTGGTGACAGGTTGGGAGGTGGGGAGATTTTCCTTCCATAGTGGGGCTGTATAATGTTTCTGCTACCTGGGGCCAAAGAACAAAAATGGTCTGCACAGAGCAAAATGCACAAACTCATCACAAGAGCAAGGAAGCCTTGGGCAAGCTGGCCAAGGAAAAGCTGAAGTCCAACCAATACTTCTCATTCACCAGCATCTATCTCCTTCTTCTGAGGGGCTACTGCAATCCCCTTTCTCCCATATAGCCCTCTGATCTGCAGGATTCAGGCTGGACAGAGGTGAGCTAAGGACACTCCCTGCCTCCTTCCTTTCCTCTTAAAAGGCTCCAAATTCAGGCTCCAGAAGGCGATGTAAAGGCATTTCCAACACGGAAATCTGTCAGCCCAGTGAAGCCCTCCCTCCTGGACACTCTTGCTGATGAGCGTGACCCACCATCCTCCAAGGCCCTCACCTCTCACTCTGCTGGGCAGAGTAATCACACTTTAATGGGCCCAGAATGGGGAGGAATTTCTAGCCTTAAGAACCAGCCTCTTCATAATGTCCGAACCTATGCGGAAAAGACCTAGTTCCTGCCTTGCATACCATTGGAGATAACTTCGTTGTTAGGAATGCACTTCCCCACAAAAAGACCTCTGCTGAATCACTTAATTTTCAGGACCCTCAAAGTAGATTGTTGACACAATCCAAAACCTCAGTACCCCCACTACTATGTCAGTACTCAGAAGCCAAGAGCCTGGCCCAATTTTGAGCCCCCCAAAAGTGAATCCACCCACCACTGCACTCTTCAAATATCAACCCTGGAACCTCAAAGGGCCCAGCTCTGTTGAGTACCTAACACTGAAACCACACATGAAAGGGATGGATTGCTAAGCCCCAGGGACCCATGTAGCCTGTGCATTTTTACACTTAGGGCAGTTGGTTGGAATCATGCTGAGAAGCAGCACATTTGGACATGGCAGGGTGGCCAGCCAGCCTGCAGAGCAGGGTGTATCCCACCCCTTCCAATCTGGGTCATGCTTAGATAACTGCTAGAAAGCCCGACTAATTACCCACTCTTGCCTTCCTACCTCTTAATAGATAGTAAGCCCTCCTCAAGGTTTATTTCAAGCAGGAATAGATTTAAAGAAACATAAGGGGCTCTGCATTTTGACAACATCTCGGTAGAGGAAAATGTGGTCTTCATCTTCCTCCAGATCTTTAAACAAAAAAAAAAAAAAAAAGCATTCATTTACCTGCCTGAGATGTCCACATGGGTGCTGATTTCTCCTGGTATTCTCTCCTGGATCCCTAGGGTGAGAGAAGCTGAATCCAACCCAACCCTAACACGGCTCCTAGAAAGGACCCACCACCTTCTTTTCTCTTGTCGTGTCTTTCTTATTGAAATAGCCTACATTGGGTCTTCTAGGACCTGCCCGAATAAGGCAAATGGGATCTGTTCCTCTACATCCCAGAAGGTAACGAGGTGAGGTGCCTAATCAGTGGTTAAAGGAAATGAAATTTACAGACATCAGAGAGAATAAGCACCACCCGCCCCCTAGCCCGGGTGGCTACCCTCTCCAGATCCAGCCAGAGGCCCACTCTGGGGTGGTGCTGGCTTCTCAGTGTGAAGGCCACATGGTCTTCCTCTTGCTCTTGGCCCTGAGAGCCCCCGGAGCGCCCTGCCCTGAAAGTGCAGCCCCCACCTTGAGGAGCGCAGACGTGGAAAGGCTGAGCCCCAGCTTTGGGGGCTTAGGTGGATACCAGTCAGGCGCGGCCCAGGAAACCTAGCCAAGGCTCCCAGGGCTCCCTTGCCCTGACCAGAAGCGCCCAGGCCCCAGCTGGGTCCAAGCTCATTAGGGAGAACTCTGATCTCCCCAGAACTGGCTCTGAGGCCCCCACCAAGGCCCCAGTACGACCCAGACCGATCCTGGAATCGGTCCTTAGGAAGGATCCACTCCCCACCCCCTCTTTCACCCCTATCCCATTTTCTAAGCCTCCACAGTGGCTCAACCCAGCTCCAGCTCGGGGTGGAGAGATTCTTCACACTCCTCCCCGGTGCCCCCTCTCCCAGCCCCTGGAAGACCCCCCCACCTCCCATCAACCCTCGGGTCTCTCTCCCAGCCTGGAAGAGGGGAGGCGGAAGGAGGAGGGGGAGGCGCAGCTGCCGGGGTGCGGGCAAAGGATATGGCCATTCGGTGATCTTTTTGGCGTATTTTCTCACCACGTTGTCCTCGCTGAAGAGGAATAGAGACCGGTTGACCGTGAGGCAGTTCTGTCGGACGGGGATGGGGTTGTAGAGTGCCATGGTCCGCGCTCTCTGCGCCATTGACTGCTTGTACATCCTTTGCGCCCCGGGCTGCCCGCCCTGCCGGCTGCCCCCGGCTCCTCGCCCGCCTCCGGCGCCCACGACCACCCCGGCGGCTGCCCCGGAGCCTCCTCCCCCGTAGCGGGCCGGCATCTCGTCTCCGAAGCGGGCCATTCTGCAAAGAGCAAAGGGCTCCGCGTTACGCTGCGGCGAACGATGCGGAAGACGCCGCCGCCGCCGATGCTGATGCTGCCCGGGCTGAGAGCGCGGCGGCTGGAGCTGCGACTGCGGAGACGATCTACGGCCCAGCCCATCGGGCGGCGGCGGCTCGGCGCCTCGGGTCGGGGGTTCACAAGGCGGCTGCCCGGGCCGAGCCGGGGATAGCAGCTCGGGACATCTTCCTGGCTGACCCCGGAGAAGGAGGGGCAGGAGGAGGTTGCGGGGGCGGGGCGCGGGGGCTGGGGGAGGGAGGGGGGAGGGGAGAGGAGGAAAAGGAGGCAAAAAATAACCCAGGAAGAAATCCAGGCAATCCCCAGTCCACCCACTCCGGAAAAAAAAAAAAAAAAAAGAGAGAGAGAGAGAGAGGCAGTTAAAGAAAAAAAAAAAAAAAAAAACCCAACCCCACCCCCCTTTAAGATTGGAACGGTTTTAGCAAAGGCCCCCCCCCCCCGGGCCCCAGGGGAA
>CAUYQV010090296.1:0-14904 GCA_963574575.1 Galagoides demidoff
TGTCTCTCTTTTGGGGCCGCTGCCCTTCGGGGACCCCGTTTGGGTCCAACAAAAGCACTCTGACTTCAAATTCTTTATGTTAACTTTTGACTTCAGTGGGCGTGAACTGAGTCTGTCATCCTTTTAAAATATACCACACAATTGATTCTTGACCTTTTGGCTAAGATGAAGTGTAAAACATACCTCATAACACTAATAGCTGAACTTAGACCATCCTGTGCATTGAGCCAGGTGATGCAGCTGTGAACAGCACAAATACATTGGAGTGAACTTGGAATGTTGTGCCCAGGAGTTCCACAAAGAACACAGTGCCAAACAAGTTAAATTTAAGGAGGAGTCCTTTTATTGAAAAGCCAGCCAGCAACTGCCTCAGGGTCCCAACATGGGGTTTCTGAGAGCAGCCTGAGTGTTTAAGGAGTCATTTTTTTTTCTTTTTTTTTAATTTTGGCAATTTTGGCTGGGGCCAGGCTTGAACCTGCCACATGCAGTATATGGGACCAGTACCCTACTTCTTGAGCCACAGGTGTTGCCCAAGGGGTCAGGTTTTTAAGGCTTAGTCTGCATCCTGGTTGGCACCCAGGCTGTCCAGGTGCATCCTTATAGGGTAGCAAGCAAGCATTGTACAAAGCAGACTTTTTCGGTTAGTCATACATTTGTTTTAATATTATCCCCCTATACATCTTAGTTTCAGTACCTCCCCTCCTGGTATTGTTTAAAAGTCAGTCCAAGAACTGTTGGTACATCCCTGTCTGTTTCCCAAGGAGTTAGCCAAGGAAGAAATTTGGAGTGAACTAGAAGCAAGAAATTAATTAGTACTTTCCCATCTACCTGGGGAGTACACTAGACTTATTTCATTTTTTTTTTTGAAAGTTTATACTCCAGAAATTTGACAGGAGTTAACTGGCATTTTTCCTTTATAGTCTAGGTCTGACACTTTTCTGTCTTAGCCTAGGAAGAATACATAATTCCCAATTATCACTTGCAAGAACTTACTAGAATGCCTCACATCAGGTTTCACGACCTGGCTGCTACCCTCTTCAGCTTCATCTTTGAGAGTCTTTCACCTTCTATAAACTCTCTTCTAACCAGGCTTGTTCATTTCCAGGTACTGAGACACTCTCTGTTCTCCTGGGCTCATACATCTGCTTCAGCTGCTACACAGTGGAGTTCCTGGTGACTTTTACAGAAAATACTGCAACTAAAAGCAAGTTATCACCATGGTAATTTGATTAAAACATGATCTGCTTACAAAGAAAAATGCATCATTAACAATATGTGAGGTTAAGAGTTGAGGCTCTGAGTCCAAGAAACATAACTCACGCCTGTAATCATAGCATTCTGAAAGGCCGAGGTGGGTAAATTGCCTGAGCTCACAGATGGGAGACCAGTGTAAACCAGAGGGACACCTGGTCTCTAAAAATAGCCAGGCATTGGGGCATGTGCCTGTAGGCAGCCTCCAACTACTCAGGAGGCTGAAGCAAGAGAATTGCTTGAGCCTAAAAGTTTGTGGTTACCATGAGCTCTGATGCCATGGTACTCTACTAAGGGCATCTAAAGTGAGACTGTCATTAAAAAAAAAAGAAAGAAAGAAAGATTTGAAGCTCTGCAGAGTGGTTTTGTTTTTCTAGTCTTTCTCTGACAAACTTTTCCCTGAATTTTGGGACATTTTCTCTACTTTGGGGACCCAATGACTCTTTGTTTATTTTCCCCATTGCTTTTGTGATGCTAACAGATTAACTTTTTTTTTTATTAAATAATAGCTGTGTACATTAATGCAATTATGGGGTTCAATGTGCTGGTTTAATATACAATTTGAAATACTTTCATCAAACTGGTTAACACAGCCTTCACCACATTAGCTTAGATAATGTGTTAAGTTATTTATATTCTACCCTTAGTAGATTTAACATGTACCTTTGTAAAATGCACCATAGGTGTGGTCCCACCAATTACCCTCCCTCTCCTCTTTCCCCTTCATCCAGGCTACAATTGGGTTATACCTTTCATATGGAAGTATGGGTACTTATAAATTAGTTTCATAATGGGACTGAGTACATTGGATACATTTCCTTCCATTCTTGAGATACTTTGCTAAGAAAAATATGTTCCAGCTCCATCCATGTAAACATGAAAAGGTAAAGTCTCCACCTTTCTTTAAGGCTGCATAATATTCCATGGTGTACATATACCACAACTTATTAATCCATTCATGGCTTGATGGGCACTTGGGCTTCTTCCATGACTTAGCAATTATGAATTGGGCTGCAATAAACATTCTGGTGCAAATATCTTTGTTATAAAGTGATTTTTGGTCCTCTGGATGTATACCTAATAAAGGAATTGAAGGAGCAAATGGCAGGTCTATTTTTAGGTCCCTAAGTGATCTCCAAACATCTTTCCAAAAGGAAGGCATTAGTTTGCATTCCCATCTGCCGTGCAGAAGTCTTCCCTTTTCTCTACATCCACGCCAACATTTATTTTGGGATTTTGTGAGGTGGTCTAATCTTTCTGGAGTTAGATGATATCTCAAAGTGGTTCTGATTTGCATTTTTCTGATGATTAAGGATGATGAGCATTTTTTCATGTGTCTGTAGGCCATGTGCCTGCCTTTTTCAGAGAAGTTTCTCTTCAGGTCCCTTGTCAACACTGAGATGGGATCACTTGTTCTTTTCTTGCTAATATGGTTGAGTTCTCTGTGGATTATGGTTATTAAACTTTTGTTGAACACATAACCTGCAAAAATCTTCTCCCATTCTGAGGTTTGTCTTCTTGCTTTACTTACTGTGTTCTTGGCTGTGCAGAAGCTTTTAAGTTTGATAGGATCTCAGTAATGTATTTCTGGTGTTGCTTCAATTGCCCGGGGGGTTCTCCTCATAAAATATTCTCCTAGGCTTATTTCTTCAAGTGTTTTCCGTACACTTTCTTCTAGTATTTTTATAGTTCCATGTCTTAAGTTTAAATATTTAATGAAGTGAAAGTCTTAGTTAATGGTGAGAGGTGTGGGTTCAGTTTCAGTCTTCTACAGGTAACTAGCCAGTTCACCCAATACCATTTGTTAAATAGGGAGTCTTTTCCCCACTGAATGTTTTTAATTGGCTTATCAAAGATAAAATGATTGTAAGTAGTTGGGTTCATCTCTTGGTTCTCTATTCTGTTCCATACATTTACCTCTTTATTTATGTGCCAGTGCCATGCTGGTTTTATCACTATCAATTTGTAGTATAGCCTAAGGTCTGGTAGCATGATTCCTCCTGATTTGTTTTTATTTCTGAGTAATGTCTTGGCTATTCAGGGTTTCTTATGATTCCATATAAAATTAAGCATTATGTTTCAAGGTCTTTAAAGTGTGACAGTGGTGCTTTAATAGGGATTGGATTAAAATTGAAAATAGCTTTGGGTAGTATGGACATTTTAACAATGTTGATTCTTCCCAGCCATGAGCATGGTATGTTTTTCCATTTGTTAAAATTTTCAACTATTTCTTTTCTAAGAGTTATCATAGTTATCTTTATAGAGCTCTTTCCTGTCCTTTGTTAGGTAAACTCCTAAATACTTCATCTTCTTTGGCACTACTCTGAAAGGAATAGAGTCCCTGACTCTTTTTTCAGCTTGACTATTGCTGATATTCATAAAGACTACCAATTTATGAGTGTTGATTTTGTAACCTGAGATGCTGCTGTATTACTTGATCACTCCTATGAGTTTTATTGTAGAATCCCTGGGGGTTTCCAGATATACAATATGATCTGCAAAGAGTGAAAGTTTGATCTCTTCTGACCCTATATGGATACCCTTGATTGCCTTTTCTTCCCTAATTGGGATGGTTAAGACTTCCATTACAATGTTAAGAAACAGTGGAGGCAATGGGAAACCTTGCCTCATTCCTAATCTGAGTGCAAATGGTTTCAATTTAACTCCATTCCATATAATATTGGCGGTGGGTTTGCTATAGATGGCCTCTATCAGTTTAAGAAATGTCCCTTTTTGTACCGCTTTTCTTAAGTGTTCTATCAGGAAAGGATGCTGGACATTATCAAAAGCTTTTTCTGCATCAATTGAGAGAATCATATGGTCTTTGTTTTTTAATTTTTTTATGTGATGAATTATATTTATAGATTTATGTACATTGAGCCAGCCTTGAGACCCTGGGATAAAACCCATTTGGTCATGGTATATAATTTGTTTGACGCATTACTGGATTCTGTTTGCTAGAATCTTATTGAATATTTTTGCATCAGTGTTCATTAGAGATATTGGTCTATAAATTTCCCTTCTTCTTGGGTGTTTCCTGGTTTGGGGATCAAGGTGTTGTTTGCTTCATAGAATGTGTTGGGTAAGTAGTCCTTCCTTTTCTATATTTTGGAAAAGGTTGAGCAATATAGGAAATAGTTCCTCTTTAAAGGTTTGGCAGAATTCCAGTGTGAAGCCATGTGGTCCCAGGATTTTATTTTTAGGGAAATTTTGTATAGTTGATGCTATTTCAGAACTTGATATAGGAGTATTCAACATTTCCACTTCATTCTGGCTGTCTCTGAAGGTAGCATGCTTCCAAATATTGGTGAATTTCCTTTAGATTTTCATATTTCTGAAAATAAAGTTTCTTGTAATATTCATTAAGGATTTTTCGAATTTCTGAGGAGTCAGTTATTATTTCATTTTTACCATTTCTGATTGATGAAATTAGAGATTTCACTCTTTTTCTCCTGGTTAGTTTAGCCAAAGGTTTATCTGTTTTATTGAGCTTTTCAAAAAACCAACTTTTTGATTTATTGCTCTGTTGTATAATTCTTTTGTTTTCAATTTCATTTAATTCTGCTCTAATTTGGGTTATGTCTTTTCTTCTGCTGGAATTGAGATTGGAATGTTCTTCCTTTTCCAATTGCTTGGATGTCCCATAAAGTTGTTAACTTCTGGAGGCAAAGGCAAATGGTAGACTGCAGCCAGCTTTCCACAGAGGCTCCCATCCAGGAAGAGATTTAAAGGAGAGAAGTTTAGTAGTAAGCCAATGTTTTGGAGCTGAACCAAGAGAGGATGAAGAATGCACATCAACTTTGCTGAGGTGAACTGTGACCCCAAAAATACAAGCAAAAGGTACAAAATCTACCACCAAGCAGACAGGAGTCCCCTTCCCCACAAGAAGGGCTTGCAGGTTACTCCATACAAACAAGCAAGCAGAGTTCAAACGTCCTTCCACTCTATCTCACAGGAGAGACCCACTAAAACTTGGACCTCCTACCCCTACTAGGGGGCCACAGCGCTCTCCTACCAGGCATAAAACTGTAAACTGTATAAAACTGTATATACTCTCTACCTGCAACTCTGAATTCCCAGGACTCCCCTCCACTCTCACCCTTAGGTCTGGAGGTTTGTCACCCATGGAGTCCAAATTCTTGGGCATTTTCTTGAGAGCAGTGGAGAGGGAAAGGGCTGGGTGCTGATCTGTGCTGATTCTGTGGCATGGGAGTGAGGAGAGGACGGTCAGCTGAGAGAAAACCATACAGGAGCTGTGGTATCCTGAGTTACAGAGCTGCAGGCACAGCAGTGGGGAATAATATGGCTCACACTCCTGAGGCCATTCTGGATAGACACGTTGTCTCTTTGGGCAACCAGAGGAAGCCAGCATCTTCTCCAGTGGCAGGCATTGGCAGAGCAGATTTGGGAAGTTCTGTGAGTAAAGAGAAGCCCTAAGGGCAGTACCAACCTGGGTGGAGCATGGGGTCTAGAATACACACAGCCCGTAGACTTCTAGGGAGGGGTTGAACGAGAGGACTGCTTAACTGAGCTGAATAGCAATCAGCCCTCAGGGGATTATAGCTGAAACAAGGAAGTGGGAGGGCAGAGGCTGGAATTGACATCTGAGTATAAACTCTGTTTGCTACCCAGGGCTGAGTTGTCATTGCTTATCAGCTCAAGCAGCATCTGATCTGCAGGGAATTTAGCTGGGACAAAAACAAATTCTGTGAAGTTGCTCTGTCCTATTCTGCCAGCAACATCAATCAGGCATGGGGCTGGAATTAAGTGAACTGCCCCAGCCTACATTAAGCAACCAAGGTTGCCAGGCTTTATCTCTCCCTGCTGGACTTAGATCTCCTGGTGACTCAAGACAGATGTAAACCCCAGGAGCATTTGCTCACTGGAGGGAACTGGGTCACAGCCCTGTGGGATTACTAGTGAGGGGGTGCAAGGTGAGGAAGGAGGCATCAACCTTCCCAGATTAATTCATTTGTTGGGTGGGTCCTTCTTCCCTCACAGAGCACTGGAGCAAATCATATTTGAGCTGCAAGCAGACCCCGCCTATCTAGTTGCTGGAGAGTTTTGAACTGGGAATGGTGCTGACTGGGATAACTGATTTGGACCTCTTTAACCAGGCCAGGCCAATCATCTGCTATCTTCAAAAATTGCATCTTACCTTAAAAGATAAACATAGCCTCAGAGTGAAGGAATGGTCATCTATATTCCAGGCAAATGGAAAGCAGAACAAAGCAAGCATTGCAATTTTATTCACAGATACAATCGGGTTTAAACCAACAAAAGTAAGCAAGGATAAGGATGGTCATTTTATATTTCTAAGGGTATTACTCAATATGATGAGATCTCAATTATCAATATCTATGCACCCAACCAGAATGCACCTCTATTTCTAAGAGATACTCTTTAAAAGGCATGAGCAACTTAATCTCTCCCAGCTCCATCATAGTCGGAGATTTTAACACTCCTTTAACAGTGTTGGATAAATCATCCAATAAGAAGCTTAGGAAAGAAATTTTAGATTTAAATCTAACTACTCAACTGTTAAATTTAACAGACATCTACAGAACATTTCATCCGAACAAAATTGAATGCACTTTTTTCTCATCAGTCCAGGAACATACTCCAAAATCGACCACATCTTAAGTCACAAGTCAAACCTAAGAAAATTTAAAAGAATAGAAATTATTCCATGCATTTTCTCTGACCATCATGGAATAAAGGTTGAACTCAGTAACAACAGAAATCTGCAGACTCATACAAAAACATGAAAGTTAAATAACCTTATGCTGAATAATAGATGGGTCAGAGATGAGATCAAGAAGGATATTACCAGATATTTAAAGCAAAATGACAAAGAAGACATGAGCTATCAGAACCTCTGGGACACCACAAAGCCAGTCCTAAGAAGGAAATTTATAACACTGCAAGCCTTCCTCAAGAGAACAGAAAGAGAGGAAGTTAACAACTTAATGGGACATCTCAAGCAACTGGAAAAGGAAGAACATTCCAATTCCAAATTCAGCAGAAGAAAAGAAATAACCAAAATTAGAGCAGAATTAAATGAAATTGAAAACAAAAAGATTATATAACAGATCAATAAATCAAAAAGTTGGTTTTAAAAAAGGTTAATAAAATAGATTAACCTTTGGCCAACTTAACCAAGGAAAAAAGAGTAAAATCTCTAATCTCATCAATCAGAAACAGTAAAGATGAAATAACAACAGAACCTTTAGAAATTAAAAAAACTTTAATGAATATTGTAAGAAACTTTATTCCCAGAAATATGACACACTGAAGGAAATCGACCAATACTTGGAATCATGCCAAGACTTAGCCAGAATGAAGTGGAAATGTTGAACAGGCCTGTATCAAGTTCTGAAATAGCATCAACTATACAAAATCTTCCTAAAAAGAAAAGCCCAGGACCAGATGGCTTCACATTAGAATTCTACCAAAATTTAAAGAGGAACTAGTACCTATATTACTCAACTTTTTACAAAAAATAGAGAAAGACGGAATACTACCCAACACATTCTATGAAGCAAACTTTACCTTGATCCCCAAACCAGGAAAAGACCCAACAAGGAAAGAAAATTACAGATCAATATCACTAATGAATATTGATGGAAAAATATTCAACAAAATCCTAACAAACAAAATTCAGCAACACATCAAATAAATTATATACCATAACCAAGTGGCTTTTATCCCAGGATCTCAAAGATGGTTCAACATACATAAATCTATAAATATAATTCATCACATAAACAAATTAAAAAACAAAGACCATATCATTCTCACAATTGATGCAGAAAAAGCTTTTGATAATACCTAGCATCACTTCATGATCAGAACACTTAAGAAAATTGGCATAGAAGGGACATTTCTCAAATTGATAGAGGCCATCTACAGCAAACCCACAGCCAATATCATACTGAATGGAGTTAAATTGAAATCAGTTCCACTCAGATCAGGAACCAGGCAAGGTTGTCCATTGTCTCCATTGCTCTTTAACATTGTAATGGAAGTTTTAGCTATCACAATTAGGGAAGAAAAGCCAATCAAGTGTATCCATATAGTATCAGAAGAGATTAAACTTTCACTCTTCACAGATGATGACTGTATACATAGAAAAAAGCAGGGATTCTACTACAAAACTCTTAGAAGTGATCAAGGAATATAGCAGTGTCTCAGGTTACAAAATCAACATTCATAAATCAGTAGCCTTTATATATACCAACAACAGTCAAGCTGAAAACTAGTTAAGAACTCTATTCCATTTACAGTAGTGCCAAAGAAGATGAAATATTTGGGAGTTTGCCTAAGAAAGGACATGAAAGATCTCTATAAAGAGAACTATGAAACTCTAAGAAAAAGAAATAGCTGAAAATGTTAACAAATGGAAAAACATACCATGCTCATATCTGGGAAGAATCAACATTGTCAAAATGTCCATACTACCCAAAGCAATAGGTAATTTTAATGCAATTCCTATTAAATCTCCACTGTCATACCTTAAAGATCTTGCAAAAATAATACTTTATTTTATATGGAATCAGAAAAAACCTCAAATAGCCAAGACATTACTCAGGAATAAAAACAAATTAGGAGGAATCACACTACCAGACCTCAGACTATACTATAAATGGATAGTGATCAAAACAGCATGGGACTGACACAAAAACAGAGAGGTAGATGTATGGAACATAATACAGAGCCAAGAGATGAATCCAGCTACTTACCGTTACCTGATCTTTAACAAGCCAATTAAAAACATTGACTGGGGAAAAGATTCCCTACTTAACAAATGGTGCTGGGTGAACTGGCTAGCGACCTTTAGAAGACTGAAACTGGACCCACACCTTTCATCATTAACTAAGATAGACTCTCACTGGATTAAAGATTTAAACTTAAGACATGAAACTATAAAAATACTAGAAGAAAGTGTAGGGAAAACACTTGAAGAAATCAGCCTGGGTGAAAATTTTACGAGGAGGAGCCCTTGAGCAATTGAAACAACATCAAAAATACACTCCTGTGACCTGATCAAATTAAAAACCTTCTGCCCAGCCAAGAACACAGTAAGTAAAGCAAGTAGACAGCCAGCCCTCAGAATGGGAGAAGATATTTGCAGGTTGTGTCCGACAAAGGTTTAATAGCCAGAATCCACAGAGAACTCAAAGGTATTAGCAAGAAAAGAACAAGTGATCCCATCTCAGGGTGGTCAAGGGACTTGAAAAGATATTTCTCTAAAGAAGATAGGCACAAGGCCTATAGATATATGGAAAAATGCTCACCATCCTTAATCATCAGAGAAATGCAAATCAAAACTATTTTGAGATATCACCTAACGCCAGTAAGATTAGCCCATATCACAAAATCCCAAAACCAGAGATGTTGGCTTGGATGTCGGGAAAAGGGAACACTTCTACACTGCTGGTGGGAATGCAAACTAAAATGTTCCTTTTGGAAATAAATTTGGAGAATACCTAGAAAACTAAAAATAGACCTGCCATTTGATCCTACAATCCCCTTATTAGGTATATATCCAGAAGACCAAAAATCACATTACAACAAAGATATTTGTATCAGAATGTTTATTGCAGCCCAATTCTTAATTGCTAGGTCATGGAAGAAGCCCAAGTGCCCATGGACTAACAAATGGATCAGTAAACTGTGGTATATGTACACCGTGGCATATTATGTAGCCCTAAAGGAAGATGGAGACTTTATGTCCTGCATGTTTATGTGGATGGAGCTGGAAAATGTTATTCTTAGCAAAGTATCTCAAGATTGGAAAAAAAATTATCCAATGTACTCAGCCCTATTATGAAAATAATTTATAGCTTTCATATGAAATCTATAACCTAATTATAGCTTAAGAATACGGGGAGAGGGGAGGGGAAGGGGAAGTGGGTGGATAATTGGTGGGATTACCTGTATGGTTTATTTTACAAGGCTATAAGTGAATCTTTCTAAAAGTAGAATATGAACATCTTAACACAATAACTAAGAAAATGACATGAAGGTTATATTAACCAGTTTGATGAAAATATTTCAAACTGTATATTAAACACACCACACTATACCCCATAATTGCATTAATGCACACAGCTATGATTTAATAATAATAATAATAAAAGTTGTTAACTTCCTCTCTTTCCGTTCTCTTGAGGAATGTTTGCAATGCTATAAATTTTCCTCTTAGGACTGCCTTTGTGGTATCTCAGAGATTCTGGTAATTTGTGTCTTCATTATCATTTTGTTCCAAAAAGTTGGTAATTTCCTTCTTAATCTCATCTATGACCCAGCTATTGTTCAGTGTGAGGTCATTTAGTTTCCATGTTTTTGCATGAGTAAACAGATTCCTGTTGTTACTGAGTTCAACTTTTATTTCATTATGATCCAAGAAGATTCAAGGAATTATTTCTATTCTTTTAAATTCACTGAGGTTAGATTTGTGTCCTAAATTGTGATCAATTTTGGAGGATGTTCCATGTGCTCATGAGAAGAATGTTTATTCAGTTTTGTTAGGATGAAATGTTCTGTATATGTCAGTTAAATCCAATAGTTGAATGAGAAGTTTAAGTCTAAAATTTGTTTGCTTGGTTTCTTATTGGAAGATCTATCCAACACTGCCAAAGGGCTGTTAAAATCTCCGACTATTATGGTGCTAGAGGAAATCAAGTTGATTATGTCTGTTAGAGTCTCTGTTATACATTGAGATGAATTCTGATTGGGTTCATAAATGTTAACAATTGAAATCTCATCATGTTGAGTGTTACCCTTAAGAAATATGAAGTGACCATCCTTATCTTTCCTTACTTTTGTTGGTTTAAAGCCTATTATATCTGCAAATAAAATTACACCACCTCCTTTTTCTGATATCCATTTTCCTGAATTATAGATGACCATCCCTTCACTCTGAGTCTATATTTTCTTTTTAAGGTAGGATGAGATTCTTGAATGCATCCCATATCTGGCCTGAGTTTTTATATCCAATCAGCCAACGTGTGCCTCTCTAGAGGGCAATTTAAGCCATTCACATTAATCAAGGTTATTGGTAAGCTTAGTAGTATTTTGAGTATCAAATTTTTCAAAAGTCCAGTGGACATTTTTAATACTTTCACCACTCTAGAATTTGGAATTTGATCAAAAGTTTCTGAGTGAATTTACTTTGGTGGTAGAGGATTGTGCTGGTCATTATGGAAGATAGGTCTGAGAATATCTTGGAACGCTAGTTAAGTCATGGCAAATTTCTTCAACATGTGAACGTCTTTAAATTATTTAATTTCTCCTTCTTAAATGAAACTCAATTTAGCTGGATACAGGATCCTGGGTTGAAAGTTATTTTCTTTTAGGAGTTTATAGGTTGATGACCACCCTCTTCTATCTTGAAAAGTTTCAGCAGAGTGATCTGCAGTCATTCTAATATTCTTCCACTTGTAAATTATGGTTTTCTTATGTTGGGTGTTTGCAGAATTTTCCCCTTGAAATTAAATTAGGTGAAGTTGATTATAATATGTCTGGGGGGTGTCTTATTTGGGTTGAGTTGCACTGGGGTTCTGCTATCTGAATTTCAGAATCTTTTGCCATGTTTGGGAAGTTCTCCTCTATTATCTCTTGGATTAGAGTATCTGGGCCTTTTGAAGCAACCTCATTGCCTTCAGTAATTCCTATAAGTTGAATATTAGTTTTCTTTGAATTATCCCAGAGCTCTCTGACAGAATGATCCATTTTTGCTCTCCACTTCTCTTCATCTTTGAGCATTTGGGAGCATTCAAAAGCTTTGTCTTCAACATCAGAAATCCTTTCTTCCACTTGCTTCATTCTGTTACTGAGGGATTATACTGTATTTTTCAGATTTTTGAGGGTTGTAAGTTCTTTCCTCAATGTGTCAAAATCTTTGGTGATTTTTGTCTTGGAATTCATTGAATTCTTGAGACAACTTTGAAATGCTTCCTGAATTTCTAATTCCAACTTTACCTCCATTCTGTTAATCTTATTTGCAATCCTGAATTCAATTTCTGACATCTCAGTATTTTTCTATTAATGGGATCTTTTGCTGTGTCCACATTGTCATTCCTTGGGGGAGGTGATCTACTCTGATTATTCATGTTGCCAGAGTTTTTCTACTGATGCTGCCCATGATTATTTTTCACCATTTGGCAAGATGAGCAGATAAGGTGAAATTGGGTTGGGAGTCTCCTGGAGTAGTGATTAATCAGCCCTTTTCCCAAGAGCTGGGACAGATGACTGTAGGTTTTCCCTTATAGCTTTTCAGAGATCTGTACAGTACTATACCCTGAGACATGGGGGACCTGCTTGGTGTGGTGGGGCTAAGTGGCTCTGTGTTGTTTTCAGCTGGTCTCTATCCAATCCTGGTGAATAATATACTCTGGGTTGAAGTCTCTGCTGTGGAGAAATACTAGCAACTAGGACATCCTGCCCCTCATAGGCAAAAATTGGAAAAGGAAACTCAAACCTTCCCACAACAACACAACTAGGGTACCACCTTGGAAGGCCCTCAGATGGTTGGCCCAGGTCAAGAGTTCCAACTCAATTATCCCAGTTACCACGCAGTTTCAAGTGGGAGATTTCAAATGGTGTCCAGCCACTAGATAACAGGGATCTGCTTACAGCTTGAGTGTTGCACTATTTGCTCTGGTGCTCTGTAGAGTCAAAAGGGCCCACCCAGCAAATGGATTAGTCCGGGAAGGTTGATGTCTCCTTCTCCACCTTACACCTCCATCACTCCCACTCATGGGTAACCCTGCAGGGCTGTGACCCAGTTCCCTCCAATGAGCAGATGCACCAGGTGTTTGGGCCTACCTGAGTCACTGGAAGACCTATGTCTCCTTGGCCAGGCTACTGCAGTCTGCCACCAGCTGGGGGGGGGGGGCAGGGCTAAGCCTGACTACCTTGGGTGTTTAATGAAGGCTAGAGAGTTTCACTCAGTTCCAGCCCCACCCCTAATTGTTGCCACTTATATTCTTGCACAATTTGCATTTCTGTATTATTCTGCTAAATTCCCCTATGGCCCAGGCACTATTTGAGTTTACAGAAACTACAACTCAGCCCCACCTGTGACACTGCTTCTCTGTCAATTTTCTGTCTCCACTGCACTCTGTATTCGGGAGGGTGCAGTGAGAGCTCACTAACAGCTCTCAGTTCTTGCCCTTCCCTGGGCTGCTGCTGCCGCCATGCTTCCTTTTGTCCCAATTATGCTTGCCTGGGGGCCAGTTGCAGCTTTGGCTCATAAAAGCAGCAATTCTGACTCAGCCCCACCCTGAGAGTATGCTGTCTCTGCACCCACACAGAATCTATTCTCTGTCCCTACCTGGGAAGGTACCATGTCAGGCATAACCTTTGCTCATGGGGCCTGTCTTTGCGTCCCAGATCTGTTTTGCCCGTGGCCGCCACTGGAACAGAGGCCTGGCTCCCTCTGCTTGTAAGAGAGGTGGAAAGTGTCTCTCCAAAACATCTCCAGGGGTGTGAACTCTTTTGTTCCCACCATTGATGCTGAGCACTGTCTCTCCCTCTTTCCTGTGGCTCCCTTGCTTCACAGTCACCGCTCTATACCCATGCCCCCAATTCAGCACAGACTTATAACCATGCCCTGTCCACACCTCTCAAGAAAATTCCCAAGAATCTGGAGTCCATGGGGGACAGGCCTCCAGACCACAGTGTGAGAGTGGAGGGGAGTGCTGGGAGTTTAGAATTTTGGGTAGTGTATATGTTTAATTTTGTGCCTAGCAGTAGAGTGCAATGGCACACTAGTGGGTCCTCTCTGGGAATGGAGTTCCAATTTTTAGAGGGTCTCTCTCATGGGATAAAATAGGATGAGATCTGAACTCTGCTCACTTGTTTGTAGAAAGTATATTGCAAGCCATTCTCATGGGGGAGGGGACCCCTGTAGACTTGGCAGAGGGTTTTTTACATATTGTTTGTTTCCTTGGGGTTGCAGTTTACCTCAGCAGGGGTGATGTGTACTCTTAAACCTTCTCTTTTGGCTCAGCTCCAAATCATCACCTTACGTGCTAAACTTCTGTCCTTTAACTCTCCTTCTGGACAGGAGACTCTGTGTAAACTCGGCTTTAGTTGGCCATCTTGCCTCCTCCCCCCACCCTTTTTCTTTTGAGGCAGTTCCACTTTCTTGCCCCCAGTATAGAGCCTTGGCATTATAGCTCAAAGGAACCTCAAACTCTTAGGCTCAAGCAATTCTCTTGCTTCAGCCCCCACATAGCTGAGACTAGACTCCAGCAACAACCTCTGGCTATTTCTTAGAGATGGTGTCTTGTTCTTATTCAGGCTGGTCTCCAACTACTGAGCTCAAGTAATCCACCCACCTTGGGCTCCAAGAGTAACAGTATTACAGCCCTGAACCACTGCTCCCTCTCCAGTTTGTTTAACTTGAATGAATACATGGTTAATCCCTGCTTTGCATACTTCAAAAGTATAGCATTTTCCTTCTCCATGACTATAGGTGAACTTATTCAATACAATTATTTAACTTTTTTTTTTTAATTTTTTTATTGAATGATAACTATGTACATTAATACACTTCTGGGGTACAGTGTGGGGTTTTCACATGCAATCTGAAATACTTCCATCAAACTGATCAACACAGCCTTCATGTCATTTTCTCAGTTA
>CAUYQV010090298.1:0-10124 GCA_963574575.1 Galagoides demidoff
AGACATTTTGTAATATTTCCTTTTCATAGTTCTTTAGTATTTTGCTTTCTACTTCTACACAACTATGAACAGTTCAAGTAATTCCACAGTAATTTGGGGGGAAAAAAATCAACAATTCCACATCTTGTTTCCTTTCTTTTAACATTATTATGTAGGTATTTGTATTACATAGCCTTTCACCACCATCATTTTAAGACCTGTGCAGCAATCCATCGGATGATAGTTTATTTAATTATTCTCCATTTTTCTTATTTATTTCATAAGTTCCTTATATAACAAATATATTTATTTGTATATAGTTTACATTTTGTTGTGATTACTTTCGCCCATGTTGTTTGGTCTTTTTTTCTTTTTCTTTTTATTTTTTTAAATAAAAGGACTGGACAGGGGTGCTGGACAGGTGTACTGGGAAATGTTAAACCTTTTCCTCTAGGGAATTACTCTGTTGCTTATGAACTTGGAAAGTCCTTTTAGAACATTTCTATACACATTTAAAAAAATATATCTAGAGTTAATTTTGAGTATGGTAATAAATAAGGCTCCAAAATCAGATTTTTTTCCCCCAAAATTACTTACCTGGTGATCCAGTACAATCCGTTCCACTGGTTTGTGATTCCTTTTTATTCCTTATTTTATTTATTTACTTACACATTCATTTATTTATTCATAAGAGATAAGGTCTTGCTCTGTCACCCAGGCTGGAGGGCAGTGGCCCAGTGATAGCTCATTGCAACTTTGAACCCCTGACCTCAAATCATTCATTTCCTAAGGTGTAATTTCTGTTTTCTCAACTGGTGCCTGGAGTTTCTTGATTTTGCATCATATCTTTAGTAGTAAAAGTTTATTAAACACACAGTACTGAAGGTATATGCACATCTTCACAAATTATCTTTGTCAAATGTAAGAGGTAATTTTATTGAATGAACCTCTACTGCCCTCTTTTTTTTTTTTTTTTTTGGCCAGGGCTGGGTTTGACCCCTCCACCTCCAGCATATGGGGTCTACTGCCCTCTGATCTCTTTCTTTACCTTCAGGGAATCGGAACGCTGAGGGAGGAAGCACGAGAGCTGGACACTAAGGAGATGGACAGTGTCTTCTTTCATGCAGTCCTTTCTTTCATTTTTAGGGTGAAATAACCTTTTTAAGTTAATACGCAGCTTATAGATGTTTCCCTCTCTTTTAAAATACTCCCTTTGAGTCGTAGAAACCTCATGTCTGGATGTATCTTGGGTCGGTTTCCCTCTGCCTTCCAGGTTACTCTTAATCTGTTTCCTTTCCTGATATCTCTTCTTGCTTCATTTTAGCTACGAGCTTTCCAGAAGGCTTTATGCAATGCTGTCCTCCTTCTGTGACATTTTCCCCTAAGACCTCAGTTTTGGAGACTGTGCTATTGGTTACAAATGATAATTTCTATGGTTTCATGTCTTAAGTTTAAGTCTTTTGGAAATAATCTTACATGTGGTGGTGGTTGCCTACTTTTGTTCAACCTAGATTTCCCAATAAAATATTATGTTACTAAAAGTGCTTTTCTCCTTTAAAGAAAGAAACTACATTCAAAGGACTGGGTTGTAAAATCCATGTTGCTTACCAACTGAGGCGCCCCAGAATGACCAGTAAACCTTGCCCTGGGTTGGGGCAGACCACACAAAGGCAGGACCCTGTGGAGCAGGTGAAAACTAAGGGAGGCCTCAATGGTTTACTGTCATACAAAACACTGCCATTCTTTAGGTTTCAGGTGGATGCCTTTGGGGTTCCCTTATTTTTAAGCTTCAGGAAATGCTTAGATATGCAATTACCATAAAGTCAACCAATGGTGAACTTGAAATCATAGTGGAGGATGGGACACACTAACCTCCCAAGGTCAAGATGCTGGGAAACGCAAAGCTGAAAATGGCCTTGCATCAACTTACTCAAATTTGTCCTTCATTACCTTCTAAATCTGTTAACAATATTCCTACCTCTAATCTTACAGCAGCCCTTATACATTTGGCAATTAAACAGGTACTGATCTACTTATTAACAATGTAAGCAAAGTGAATATCTTTGGAGTTAGTGAAAAGTATGAAATCCTGATGAACAGACTTTCCATTTCCACTGTGACCAAGAATCTACACACAGCGGTTCTCAACCTGTGGGTCACAACCCACAGGAACTGTATTAAGGGCCGCAGCATTAGGAAGGTTGAGAACCACTGGTCTACAACATCTGGGCTTCACCAACCACTGCCTTTTGCAGCTGTGACTCTCGTTATTTTTACAGTAAATTATTTCATCCGGAAGCATATCCTTCGGGGGTCCCTACCAGTCAGCCCAGCTGATGAGTCCCCCAAGGGACTGGCTAGATACACAAGTTCCTGCAGCTAGTCACTGTCTCCCACCACTAGAGCCATTTGTGAGTCATTCCTGGGCATAGTTTTTAACTTTTTGTTTATTTTTAAGCACCAAAATACTGAAGAAATACAAATGTTTCCCTATTATTCTGTCACATAATAATGCAGTCTTGTCTTGGGAAAGCCAAATTAAAATGCCCACACATGATAGATGTGGCCCTCTATTCAGCAAGATTTAGATTTAAAAAAAAAAAAAAAACTTGAGGAAAAAAACCTAGGATGGATAAACAGTAAAGAACCACAGCATTGCAAACATCTCCCACACAGCCTGGCATAAAGGCTTCCCCCTCCCCAGAGGAAGACATTTAATAATTCTGGGGCTCAGGGGCGGCACCTGTGGCTCAAAGGAGTAGGGCGCCGGCACCATGTACCGGAGGTGGCAGGTTAAACCCAGCCCCAGCCAAAAACTGCAAAAAAAAAAAAAAAAGAAGAAGAAGTCTGGGGTTCAAATGTAAATGCCTCAAGGTAAAAGGATACTCATTTTCCTATTTTTTCTCAAGGTGGCATCTCCAATTCAGCCGTCTGCTGTCAAGATATCCTTTCTCTCTCTCCCCATTTCAGGATCTCATAGCTCCCATAACAATGGATCTGAGACCCAGAAGTCATGGGCAAACATGGTCAGCTCTGTACAACTACAAAACAAAGTGATGCCAAGGTCAGTGGATGACAGGTAACACAATTTGATCGTGATCCTAACACCCTGTCACCATTAAACGATTTTCACTACATTCAGGTCTCAGGAGTCAAGGTGGCATCTCAGCTTGAGTTCAGCCTCATTGTTCACCTGTCTTATCTTTTCTAAGACAACTGCCCTAAATTATTTAAAAGGAGAAGCAGAAATTGCCCATTAAGATGATGGATCTAGCAAGGTAGAGGAAAAGCAGAACAGGGAAGACAGTCGCCATCTCCTCCCCACACAGATGGTCTTCCCCTCCCTTCTGCAGATGAGGAAACTGAAGGATGGAGACAGGAAGTGACCCTTCCCACGTCTCGCAATCACAGCAGAGTGGGGCCAAGCAAGATGTTCAGGGCTTCAATTCTTAGGCTTTCTCTGCTGAAGAATCTCTTTATTGGGATAAAGGACCAGCCAAACCAACAAAAGGGAGTGGGTGATTTCAGAACATTCTGCCCAGAAACTACATCGCCCACGCCCTTTGTATACAGGTTCCTAGGCATACCAGGATGGGTCGAAAACCTCTGCAAAGAGGCCAGACACAGTATAAGGACCCCACACACACCACACAGGTTCCCCTTTGCCAAAGCATAAACAGTTCCATCTGTCTGAACCAGATAAGAAAGAAAAAACCATTGCCCTTTGGATAATCCAGTAAGATAAACAACCAAAATCCGCAGAGCACTCTGTGGGCTATCTGGTACCTTCACAAGCATTATTTCATCTCACCCTCACAAGAGTCCCATTCGGCAAGTAAAGAAACTAAGCACCAAAGTCGTCTTGCCTGGTCAACGGCAAGGCTGGCAGCTAGGCCTATATCCTGCAACTCCACCTTCAGCGTCCCTGCTTCTACACTACCTCCACCCAGTGTTATTAGTGACAAAAAGCCAACCATAACAGTGGACCAAAGAGCTGACTGAACCACACCCACAGACCGGCTAAACAATGACTAAAATCCTCCCTGGAACCCAAGGCAGGCTCTGCCTCCCCAGAAGTTCAGGACTGGGGATTTCAAAGCAGGATTAGATCCAGCCCTTTGCTGAGAGCCAAGGCCTTTACTCTCCTGCAGGGATTCTGGGTTAACCACATGACCCACAACTGTGGCTGGAGCTGGACCTGTCAGGCACATTTGGCTCTTGGTGAAACGACCCAGCTGTGCGGGCGGTTCCCGTCTAGGGAGCTCCCGAACATTCCAAACCCTGTGCTGCAGGGAGGGACCCAGCTACCCCGGGTGCTGGCAAACCTGATGGAACTTTCCGTACCTCGTTTGTACTTTTGCACCAATGAGGCCCTTTCAAAACGGGCCCCAACGAGCTATAGATGATGCCTCCCAAGAATAGATTAGGAATGGCCAGTGGAGGTTCCTTCCTGGGAGTGGGACCAAAAGAACTTCAAGTTGAATGTTTACCATTGGTTCCCTATTCCTTTCATAATATTTTTGAAAACTAGATAAAAATTAAATAGCCATAAGGATTATAGCCTACACTGAAAACAAGGAAAGCAAAGAGAGAAAGTGGCATTAGATGATGCAGACTAATTGCCCAAGAAAATCATTTTAACTCAAACAAAAGCTTTGGAGACACTGATCTAGACCAAGATCCTTACAGAGCATACCAGGGAAAAGAGACTTAATTACAAACGTACAACATTTCCCCTGATGGTAACGGAAGACATGGAGCGATTTTTGAAGGAGCAAAAAAATGTGTTTGGTACTTACTCTGTTAGGCGTTTACCCATATTTTTATCTTCTTTAGTCTCAATAGCCACAGAGGAAAAGAGCTATTACCCACCAGTGATAGAGCAGGAAATAGATGCCCAGGGCAACTAAGCAGTTTTCACATAGCTGCACAGCAATTGCTGAGGCATAAAGACAGAAGGTAGAAATGCAGATAAACCCTATAAAAGCATCCTCTGCAGCCCAGCAGAGGCAACGTGCCCCTCCAAGGACAGACACGATGGCAATCCTCGTCTACTTCTCATGCGGGCCACAGGCTGCCTATGAGACACGTGTGCACACAACACTGCTCCTGATGAAACTGACACACCAAACCAGGATGTGAGCATAGAAATGTTTTCATAAAGCGTTCATGGCTTTGCTTCTTCTACCATTTCTCTCTCCCAGCCCTCCTCACCATGGAGGGCTGTGTGTGTGAGAGATGACCACTGGGGGATGTGGAACAGAGGGGCTCCCTGGAACCTTGCCACAAAGGGCCCCAGCCTGTTCTCAGTGGGAGCACACACACAACTCCAAATTCATTACCACCTTCTCTAAGTCCCCTCACAAGTCTCACATGAGCACAATTTAGACATAATAATAGCCACTGCTCACCAATGTTTATTAAGCTTTCATTAGAGCAGAAGAAACTGTGGTAGCGGGTCCCATGTACTGCGTCCTCCCCAATCCCTGCATCTATCCTCAGCCTGCAAGTCAGCGACTATCATCTCTATCTCACATATGACAAAGCTGAGCTTCAGAAACGGTTAAGAAAATTATTAGTGAGGTCCAAAGCAAGAAGGCAGGTAACATTTAAACCTAGGCGACTGTGACTCCTATGTCCACACTCCTTCCTCCTCTGCCCCTGTACTTTATTAAAACTACGAAGCAAAATGACCAAATAGAGGACTCGAAACTGTTATATGGATGGGCTAGCAAGACAAATGGCCTTTTAAAATACTGGAAATGTGAATCTGGTCTCTGTAATCAAGAACAGAAATGCCACCCTAACCAATACATGCACACAAGCGTACCTGTTAAAGTCAGTGGACTACCCTGGTAGGTCAAGCACTGGGCTTCACACGGGCTCTTGGGTGGTCAGGAATACTTAAATCCCAAGCATCAAGACAGTGGAATTAATATCAATGGCCTAGGCTCGCGCCCCCTTCTGTAACTTTGCAACTTCCCTTCTCCCCCTGCCCTTCTGCCCTCAATTCATCTGTGCCTCGAACATGAAGAGAGACTTTCCCAGAGATAAACTGCTGGGCTGAAATTCCCTCAGCTCAAAAAACAAAACAAAGCAAAACAAAAAACTCCCCTTATCTTTTTTCACTAGATAACAGGCTAGCCTTTAAAGTTTATAATCCAATGCTGAATTCTAAGACCCATCATCTTTCCATACGAACAGTGTAGCCAACTTCAGAGCAGTGATCCACTGAAACAAGAATGACAGCCTTGTGCAGCAGCAAGAATGGACCCCACTAAATGACCAAGCTCAGATTGGTGACCTTCCAATGCCTGGATGAAGTTTCGCAAAGCGTAGCTGACAGTACTCATGCCATCTAGGAGTGCCAAGTTCTGGCTAACCACCTCAAAGAGCAGTGCAACTCCATACAGAGAGAAAATCTGGTTTTGCCCCAACACTGCAGACCTTCTAATCAATACACCCTTTTCATTTTTCTTATCCTTATTTGGAAATTAACACACGTGAACCACCATATTCTTAAATTTCTCCCTAAGACAGTCTTACAACATCTTTCATCAGAAATAGAGTATTTTCAAATCCAGGGAACTTTCTGTAACTGCAGTTATGCACAACCCAGCACTGCCTACGACCAGACAAAGACAATAAACCAAATTCCAGTTACCTCTGTCAGTAAACAGCCTGCCCATAATTTTGTCACCGACGCGAAACACCTCCCATTCCATCTGCTCAGCAAACTTTGCTCTCCTGCAAGGGCTCTCTCGATGTACTTCCACAGCTGCTTCTGTGGCGGGCACAAACTGCTACACAGCGACTTCGACTTCGCAGTGACATTCTCCCAGAATGCCGCTGGATCCCTCGGGGCTTAGGGATGAGAACTTGAAAGAAGTTGCAGGAGGACGGCCCCCTCTCCCCAGCCTCCCCTCTCTCAACAGAGCTTCCCTCCAAGAGACCCGCTTCAAAAGTCCAGACCCTATGAAGTCACACATGACTTCACAAACCTCCAGCTTAACTCTTTCAGCACCAGGCAGCAAGCTGGCAGCTCAGGGAAACGTGACTGAGTAGATCTGGAGTGGCTGCTATTTAAGGGGGAAAAGACGCTTGTCCAATACTACTCAAAACAAAAGTAACTTCAGCACTTTTTCTTAATAGCACGAAGATTTTTGAAGAACTATTTGAAAAACATTAATTTCCTACAGCACACACGTTCTGGCTTTAAAGGAATGACAAAATAGCCCTCCAACTATATCTAATTCATTTATACGATCGCAAAGTCAGCTCTGTTAAATCCATACAGTCTTATGGGATCTGCCTATTTCTAGTTTTGTTTCTGCTTTTCTGCTATGGTGGATATGAAAATATTTATTGTCCTGTTGTTCAAGCCTGCTTCAGACAGCCAGCAGTGGCCAGGCAACCCTCACAGCTGTCAAGCCAGGCAACAACTGTCCCAGAGCATCTGAGAACTCCGGGACAGGAGGAGCTGGGGACAGCGGCAGCAGAGCTAGCAGACCTAACCAATGGATGGCAGAGCCCACAGCAGCCGCCGCCCCCCCCACCCCCCCACCCCCCAAGAAAGGACAGGGGCTCTGCTTCCCTGGTTTGCTCTCCCCTGCTTCTTTGCCTTTGGGCTGTTGCTGTGGATGGGACTTGGGGATTATAAGGATCAGGGGGTAATAAAAACTAGAATTTACTTTCTAAACAGAAGAAATTATATACACTCAAAGAAAATGCAATATGCCCTTTCAAGAACCATTTTCTGGTGAACCAAGCAGTGATTTATAGATGTCTAAATATACACCCAGCCCAGAGAAAGTCTCTACAGTACTTATTATGTGCACAAGAAGCCACGTATAAAAATACATTTGCTCTGCCACGCTGTTTGGGACAAGAATGTAAGACACACCCAAAATGCTCATAAACAGAAAAATGGAATAGAAATAAGTTATAGTAGACTCACATAATGAATACTGTATAAACTGCTAAACTAGGCCTTTGAGTCCACAAAAATGAATTTCAAATATTGGGGAAAAACATTTACAAAAGGAAACAAGAAGATGGCAGTTATATAAAGTCCAAGAGCATGTGGAACAGCATTATATAAAGTCTGCGGACACATACACCTCCATAGAAATGATAAATGTCAACAGGTCTTGGTTACCTTGACCTTAGGAGGGGAAGAGAGCCTGGGATCAGTGAGATATGAACAGGAGTTTGAAGTTCATCTGAAATGTTTACTTCCTAAATGAGATGGTGAGATCACATGTTTACTGTTTTCTGCATTTTTTGATATGCCGAAAGCAGGCATCCTCAAACTGTGGCCCACCGAGGACATTTATCCAGCCCCCTGGGTGTTTTTGCTGCCACTGCCTGTCCTTTTAAGCTATAGTCCAGCCCTCCAATGGTCTGAGGGACAGCGAACTGGCCCCTTGTTTAAAAAGTTTGAGGACCCCTGAAAGTGTCACTGAAGTTTTAAACCATCAACCTCATAACAGCTACTACTTGAGTACAACAACACCTGTTTGGCCTGGGAGATTAACAGAATAGGAGGCAAAGAGGTTAATAATTCCCTTAACTCCTGACTCTCAAGTTCCCAAATCCAAGCAGCTGTTCCTAATTTTGCCACAATTGGGCTCCCTCTATGTCATTGGTCCTTAACCTTCCTAATGCCACGACCCTTTAATATGCTTCCTCAAAATCATTTTTGTTGCTACTTCATAACTGTAATTTCGCTACTGTTAGGAATCGTAATGTAAATATCTGATATGCAGGATGTATTTAGGCAACCCCTGTGAAAGGGTCGTTCAACCCCCAAAGGGGTAGTGACCCACAGGTTGAGAACCACTGCTCTATGTGGAAAGTCACCCTGCCCCATTGCCCCCACAACCTTTACACAAACCCACCTCATGCTTCAGAGCCCACCTCACAGCACAATGCTCCCATGAATCCTCCAGGACACCTCAAGCCAGAAGTAGCCCAGCCTTGGAACCATACAGCCTGGTTCTCCAGACACTGTACTAGAGTTATTTCTGAAATCATCTGATCTTCCTCCTCCTTGGAAGACACCTTAATTTCTAGTACAGAGCAGTGGCTCATTCAGTTCTTCATTCAACAAAAACTGAGTGTTTAATATGTGCTGGGCACTATGACAGAGGTTCTCTGAGTCCCCAAACTGTAGACTTGAGAAGTTCATGGCCTAAGAGGAGGGACACGGCCTGTAGTACAACATTATGTGATAAATCAGAAAATAGTAGCTACGTAAATGCCAAATATGAATAATAAACTTTTTTTTTTTTTTTTAGACAGAACCTCAAGCTTTCCCCCTGGGTAGAGTGCTGTGGCATCACAGCTCACAGCAACCTCCAACTCCTGGGCTCAAGCAAGTCTACTGCCTCAGCCTCCCAAGTACCTGGGACCACAGGTGCCCGCCACAACGCCTGGCTATTTTTTGGTTGCAGCCATCATTGTTGTTTGGCGGGCCCCGGCGGCATTCAAACCCGCCACCTTAGGTGTATGTGGCTGGAGCCTTAGCTGCTTGAGCCACAGGTGCCGAGCCAATAATAAACTTTTATAACTGTGTTTCACACTAATGATCAATTTTCTCTAAAGACTTCATAATAGTCCTCTTAGCAAGACAATGTCATCCCATTTGTGTTGAGTGAGACTTCTAAATAGAGTAATTACAAAGATAGTAATATTAACTATCATTAAAAGTCCTCACTTTCAAGTAATCAAAGGCTCTTAGAATTACTACGAATACACAACATCTTAATTCCATTCACACCAGGCAACTTTGAAGAAGTTTATTGAAAATAGTTCAGGAACTGTTATTATAATATTTATTGAGTATTCAATACATGCTGGTAATTTATTCTCCCTTTACCCAGATAAGGAATTTGAGGTCGAGAAAGAGAATTTACTAAAATGTCAAGCAAATCAGCCTGACTTAAGAACCCACTCTTCCCCAGCACACCGCACTGTTTCCTAGCAGGAAAATCAATCGACTTCTGTATTTCTAGAGGAGGGACGGGCATCCTGTCACTATTTACACCAAAGATGACAAATGTGCATTTAGAAAAATGAATTCCCAGATTCACATTTCCATTATCAACAGGTCATGGGTGTCTTGACCTTGGGAAGGAAAGAGA
>CAUYQV010090301.1:0-16637 GCA_963574575.1 Galagoides demidoff
GCCTGTGGTCCCAGCTACTCCGGGAGGCAGAGGCAGGAGACTCGCTTGAGCCCAGGAGTTGGAGGTTGCTATGAGTTGTGATGCCATGGCACTCTACCCAGGGGGATAGCTTGAGGCTCTGTCTCAAAAAAAAAAAAAAAATGTGTCCTTCTAAGCAAACTAGCCCTTTGTTTTGAGCTGTAAAGAAAGGAATTGTACAGCGTGTGTTCTGCTTCAATTTCCTTTATTTTCTTAACCATTGTGTTCCCAATATTCATTGGTATTACTTCGTTTATATCCATTTTTGAATTGAGGATCATCTTTTATTCTGACATTGATGACTATTTTGATCGTTTTAGAATTTTTGCCATTATAGATGATGCTGAGAGTACTTTTCCAGTCCTCTCCAGGTAGACCAGTACAGAAGTGGAATCCTTGGCTCACAGAGCATGAACATTTTCAAATTTTCTGCATTTAGTGATGCATTAAGCATGTGCATGCATCCTGAGCAATTCATCAGTAGATGATTTTTATCATTGTTTGAACACACTAGAGTGCACTTACCAAGTGGACGGCATAGCCTACTGCACGCCTTGACCCTGCAGTATAGTAGTGTATTGTTCCTGGGCTATAAACCTGTACTAAATCCTGTAGGTGACTGTGCCACAGTGGTTAGTATCCATGTATCTAACATACCTAAACATAGTACACTCTAAAATAATGATAAAAATTATAGTATAGTAAATGCATAAACCAGTAATAGTCATTTATTATCGTTATCAAGGATGACATACTATATCTAATTGTATGTGCTAGACTTTAACACAACTGGCAGTGTGGTAGCTTGGTTTCCACTATCACCAGCACAAGCACATGAGTAACACATTGCGCTATGTTCCTGCACTTTCGACATCACTAGGTGACAGGGATTGCTCAGCTCCATATAACCTTACAGGACCACGATGGGACATGCAGTCCATGTTGGACCAAATGTCGTAATGTGGCGCATTACCATAGTGTCAAATTTTTCCAAAGGGATTCCCTAATGTCCACTTCCAACAGTGGTACATCCACGCTCTCATTGCTCTGTATCCTCCCCAATACTTGGTGTTGCCAGATTCTTCATGTCGGAGGGTCCAATATTCACAAATGATATCAATTATGAATTCTCATGCTTCTGATTACAAATCATATTGAACATCTTCTCATACACTTACTGGTTATTTGGGTTTCCTATCCAGTGAAGCCGTGTGTACACATTCTCTATTTCTATAAGGTTGTGTTCTTTGACGGGATTCATGGGAGTCACTCACTTTTTCTGGAAACTTACACTGTTTACTTCTGTGTATATTGTGTGTATTTTCTCCTAGTGTAACTTTTCCTTTCACTCTTTAGTGGTTTACACTTAATTAAAAAATTAGTGATATTGGGTTTAGTAAATTCTTCTCTACTTATGGCACGGCAGCACAGCTCACAGCAACCTCAAACTCTCGGGCTTAAGTGATTCTCTTGCCTCAGCCTCCCAAGTAGCTGGGACTACAGGGGCCCACCACAATGCCCAGCTATTTTTTTTATTGTAGTTGTCATTGTTTAGCAGATCCGGGCAGAGTTCAAACCTGCCATCCCAGGCGTTTGGGGCCAGCACCCTAACTACCGAGCTATGGGTGCTTAGCCCATTCAATTTTTCTATATCAATTTCATCTTGTATTATTAATGATAGCTTTGCTTGTGTTGTTAATTATATCACTCTTGATAACTGGAAGCCAAGTCTCTGTGATTTTTTTTTTTAACAGGGTCTTTCTTCCTTGTCTAGGCTGAAGCGGCATCATGGTAGCCCATTGAAATACTGATCTAAAACAATCCTCCTGCCTCAGCCTCCCAAAGTGCTGAAATTACAGGCATGAGCCACATGCCTGGCCCCCATGTTATCCCTTAGGAGGGTTTGGCTTCTCTTCCATATCACTTTTGATTCACTCCCACAAGTTTCACTACCAGAAACAAACAGAAAACAAGAAAGAAAATTCTATAGGGACTTTAACTGGAATACTTTTTACTCTATAAATAGGAGCAAAGTGTGTGCTACACTTGTTATCTTATTATATATTATTTTCACAATTATGTTTTCTACTGTATAAGGCAGGAGTATATAAATATAGTTGATTTTTATACTGTGATTTTATATTCCACAGCTTTGAAAATCTTGCTAAGTTTTCTGGTTACTTGTTATATAATTTATCAGCAATTTCTTTAGTACTTTTACATACATAATCATATCTTATCAAAGTTGTCACATTCAATTTCAGTTTTATTTATTTTTCTTGCCTTTATTAGGCTGGCTTACACATGGAATAGAATGTTGAAAGGAACCCTGGGATCCAGCAACGTTGTCTAGCTCCTCACAGTGCCTTTACTGCTTTCACATTACAAATATGTGTGTGCATTTATTTCTGTAAGTAACTTTGCAACTTTAAGAAATTGTTTCCTATTCCTAGCATGGTGATTGATTTTATTGTGATAGAATGTTGAATTTTGATGTATATTTTCTGCAGTTATTAAGATATTCAATACCTGATGAAACATTATTTTTTAAAGGAGTGAACCTAATTTTAAGATATGAACATGGCTAAGTATGGTGGCTCAGGCCTGTAATCCTAGCACTCTGGGAGACTGAGGTAGGAAGATCATTTGAGGTCAGGAATTCGAGACATACTTGAGTAAGAGGGAAACACTCAAGAGGGAAACACTCCCTACCTGCCCCCATTCTACTACAAATAAAAAAATTAGCCAGGTTTCTTGGCAGGCACTTGTAGTCCCAGGGAAGCTGAGGTAAGAGAACTGTTGCTTGAGCCCAGAAGTTTGAGTTTTCTGTGAGCCAGGCTTTTGCTACAGCACTCTAACTTAGGCAATAGAGAGAGACTCTTTCTCAAAAAAAAAAAAAAAAAAAAAAGAAAAGCCATGAACATAATAACATAATATACAGTAGAATCTCTATAGTTGACCACCTCCTTGAGTTGACCTAATTGTCACAGACCAGACATGCACCACATGTCCGTATCAGGCCAGGAGACCTAGTTCCTTATGTTGACCACCTCCATGTGATGACCTGTTTGTCGCAGTTCCTTAGGTGGTCAACTTACAGATGTTCTATTGTATTCTCTTTTATATAATGTTTTCATTTGGTTTATTAAGACTATTTCAATGTGTATTAGTGATAATATCAAGAGGGCTGATAACTGACCATACCTAATGTCTTAAGATAGGATGGCCCAGCCTCGATTTCCCACACTTATTTTCTTATATCTCACAGCTAGATTATAATTTAAATGTTTGTTATTGATCCCTCTAACTTGCAGTACCGTATGTCATGTTGGCTGTGGTCCGTGGCACATCTGACTGGTATACTTAGTGGCTAGCTGATATGACATTGTTGAACACCTCATCATACCATGGGGAACACCATGTTTTGTCCTACATGGGACGATGTTATCATGCGGTGAAAACAAAGCAAAATAAAACAAAACAGAGGAGGATCACTGGTGTTTCTCCATGTGTAAAATTAATGTTCTTTTCACTGCACTTGTCTTTTTGACTACTAGATGAGGCCACTTTAGCTTATTTTGATGAAATTATTAATGTTACTATTTCAATGAAAAATGAATAAATGAAATTTTAAGCTTGTATTACCCTGGATAAACTAGAATGTATGATCACCTTACTTTGATCCAGCTAATTATGGGCCAAGCACTGTTCTAAGCACTATTCACTTCATTTCCACTTTTTTTGTGTTTCTAAGAACTTTTCACTTAATTTTCATAATAACCGCATGAGATAGACACTAGTATTCACTATATCTTGCAGTTGAATAATTAAGATGTGAAAGGTGTCTAAATCTGTTTGTGCCACCATAATAAGACACCAGAGACTAAGTAATATATAAGAAATTTATTTTCTTACAATTCTGGAAGCTGGGAAGGTCAAATCAAGCCTCTGGCAGGATTGGTGTCTGCTCTCTGCTTCCAAGATGGCAGCTCTTCGTTGCATCCTCCAGAGGGGAGGAACTCAGTGTCCTCATATGGCATAAGGTGCCAACAGGGCAAAAAGAAACAAACTTTCTCTTTCAAGACCTTTTATAAGAGCACATAATCCCATTCAGGAAAGTGGAGGCCTCACAGCCCAATCATCTCCTCAGGGGGCAAAAACAGAGAAACCACAGCAGAGGGGTTATATACTTTGCCTGAGGTCTTAGAGATTCTAGATAATGGAGCTGGCAATAATTCCTTCAGGCAAACAGGTTTCGATATTTATTTGTAATTTCTACTACCATCTATATCTTTTTCCTTCTACTTCCTTTGGGTATATTTTCACTTCTTTTTCTAGTTTCTTAAAACAGAAACTTCAATTATTGTTATAAGATCTTTCAAACTTTCTCAAACTTGAGCAATATACTGCTTTTACAATTACAAAAAATTATCATCAAGTCCAGGTAGTGGCTAATTAATTTGTTAAAGCATTATTGAATGAGACAGACATAAATCAAGGTATGATATTTTGGTTTTATAAATTTTATACAACTTTAACTAAGGTGATGAAATTAAAACAATTCACAATAAAAATATTAATTTCATGTGACGAAAAGGATGTTTTAAATGAAATAATAAGCATCTGGAGCTACCGAAGCAGATTAAGTGTGGTGTGATTTTGTTGAGCTCACTGAATCTATATTACACAGACCATGTGCCACGTGATATCTCAACTCTCCAAACACATTTCTCTATGTGGAAGTCCTTTTGTTCAGCTGGCCATGATATAATTTAACCTTCATTTGGCAGGAACATGGTTTATGTTTGAAGTCCCACCGAATCTTGTTAATTAAGAGTGTACCACCAAGCCAAAAAGGATAAACATAAGAAGCACTGGAATTCAATTTATGAATGTATAACCGTAGGGCTCAATTATCAACAAACCTTTAAAATATCCAAGCTGTGTTTATACATATGTTTTGGTCTATTATGAAGACAGAGACATTTTAAAAATACATATATCTTTGAAATTGTGATTACTGATTTTCACTTTCAGAAAACTCAAGTAGTCTTTACCTTTTCAGATTCATCAAACTGCATTTCAAAGTCATCTTTTCTAGAAATCTAGAATTTCTTGTGTACTTTTTACCAATCAAAGTATGTGTGGTAGACTGAATAATGGCCCTCCAATGTGTCCTTGCTTTGACCCCATGAAATCGTGAATGTTACCTCATATGGCAAAAGGAACTTTGATGTTGCAATTTACTTAAGGATCTTGAGATGATAAGATAATTTTAGATTAATGTGTGGTCCCAGTGTAATCTCAATGGCCCAGGAAGAGTCAGATAAAGACAGAAAAATGCGGCATAATGACATGAGGATGGTAACAGAAACTGGAGTAATACATTTTGAAGTCAAAAGTAGCAGCCATGAACCTAGGAATACTGATGGCCCCTAAATGCTGAAAAGGGCAAGGATTCTCTCCTCAGAGCCTCTAGAAGCAACCAGCCCTACCAACACCTTGACTTTAGCCAGGGAAACTAATTTTGGATTACTGATCTCCAGACCCTTAAGAGAATATATGTGTATTGTTTCAAACCACCAAGTTTGTGGTATAACTGATGACATTAGCAATATGAAACTAAAACATTATACTTTAGTTAATAGTCTACCTAGAAATCATCCCCAATCTTTGCCTAATTGACTACTTAGTTTCACATCACATTCTTTAAGAAGGCCTTTAGTAAATGGACTAGGGAGCAAGGACCACTTCCGTTTCTCTGATTCCTTAGCTCCAGAGCTGTGCCTTGACCAGAGTACCTCCCTCCTTACACTTGAAGATGCCCTTTAAGTTTCTGCCTACCCTGAGGATAAGGTTGCTGATGATAAAGCCACCCTTATATTCATACTTCTATTTTTCAGCAACTGAAATAAAATCTGAAACAGAATTAACAATAAGTCTGTATTTATTTGATTTTTGCATACAGGAAAAAAACTTGTAATATGTTTTTAGAGTATATACTCTTTTAGAGAAATATAATCCACTTCAAATAATACACTACAATTTATACATACATATCACAAAAATATTCTGATTTTCAAGAGGTATAAATTTATTTTTAATATATGGATGATAGGTGAACTGTATGTCAAATAACAAGTGAAAAAAGTCCAGGGATCACATCCTTGATTTAGCTGAGCTATAATTATCCTGAGAGTTAGGAAGAGCATTGGAATTGCCAAGACCAGATAATACCAATCACTAGATTACATATAAATAGTATATTCCTATGTGAAAAATGACATTCTGAGCTGTATATAATGTCTATTATTTTGTTTATGCTCTTACTTGCTTTCATCGTGATGAGAATAGATCACAAGGCTAGGTTACTGAACGGTTTCCCTGAAAATAAGTGATGTTGTAATCTTCCCTTTCCTTTGAAAAATCTTTGCTTAGGAGTCAGGAAAGCAACAACATGTAGGAAATGTAATTTGTAGAAGATTATTTATAGCTCAAATAGACTTTCTGCTTATTAGCACCTAAAATTTTATCAGCTATTTTTTAGGTTTTACGTTTTGCTGTTGTTATAGTTAGAATTCTTTCTGCTATGCACCTGGAAATGGCATTATAGAGCCAAATGTGAACTCTAAGAATAGTGAATGATTGGAATATTCGAAGGTGAACCAAGGCATTTCTTGAGCAGATTTCAGCACACATGGCATTAGTTTTACTTCTGGGACTAATTTTCATGTCTGTTTTCACAACCATAAAATCTTATTCAAGGGGATCATACAACGAAGAGGAACCAAAGCTTGTCCTGCGACCCTGGCTCTGTGGAATCATTTTGATCCAAAGACCGTTTTTTCAAAATAAAAAAAAATAGTATTGTGATCTATGATTTATGTCCTTGTATTAATCAACAGCTAACTTTGTAATACAAGTTATGCTCAACAGAGGCTTATAGCCAGAAGTCTTTATTTGCCATCTGTCTGCATGGATATTTTTAAAATGTTGGTAATTGCTAATGACTAAATTAAGGAAACAAACACTGACTCAATGCAAGATTTTTTGTATAATCATTATTCCCAGATTTGCAAGCACTGAGATATTTAAAACATGTCTCATGGAGGCAGGTTTATAAAAGCATTCTAGTTATTTGGATGATAATTTGCAAGAGGATTTTTGAGGACATAGGAAGAGGTATTAGGGTACTCTGTCCCATTTGCCTATCTGTGCATTATTAAAGGTTTTTAAGCTAAAATTGTCCCGAAGTTCCTAATTTTTGCATATGCAAACAAGTTATTCCTATGTAGTCTGCCCCACAAGCTGAAATAGGAGACATCTATCTAGTTAGGTTTTTCTAAAGGTCATGTTTTCAGTACCATTGTAAATACACAACATGTAAATTTCCATCTTTTTTTTTTTTTTTTACCCAGAAGAAGCCTATTTTTTAAAAAGTCAGGTTATTAAATACTATTAGATTGAAAATTAGAATAGTGAGAAGGAAAATCTCTATCAAAATGTGCAAAATGTTCTGTTCTGGACTCCCAAGCCTGATTTAATTAAATTCCACAAATTATGATATGTTACATTCTCTCTTTTATTCAGTTTAATATATTTTCGAATTTCCCCTAAGAAACTAGAAATTGATCTTTAACTAATGGATTGTATTAGTTTGCCAAAGTTGTTTAACAAAATACCAAACCCTGGGTGGTTCGAATTACAGAAATTTCTTTTCTCACAATGCATCAGGCTGACATTCATGACCAGGAAGCCAGCAGGGACCTCCCTCTAAGCCACGTCTCCAGGCCTTGCAGATGGCTGCCCACTTACTGCCTCTCTGCACGAGCACCATTGGTGTTTCTCTTAGCATCCTCATCTCTTCCTCTACTAAGGACAACAGACGGACTGGATTAGGGCACACCCTAAAGCCATCATTTTAATTTATTGTATCTCTGAAAACCCCATTATACAGTCACATTCTGAGACAGTAAGAGTTAAGACATCAAAATATGAGTATTGGGAAGACACGATTCAGTCTATAGCATGGTTTACTTAGTGTTGTATTTTTTTTTTTTATTTCTTTCTGTTCCTGATTTCTAGTTGAATTCACCCCATACCTTTATGGTCATATAATAAACATAAGGTTTCATGATTTTAATTCTGCTGTCTTATCCAGCACATGGTCTATTCTAGTGAATGTACCATGTAAACCTGAGAAGAATGTGTGGACTGTTCCTGGAGAAGTGTCTTATACTTGTTAATTCAATCTTACTGTTTGATGTTCTGTATCCTGGCTGATCTTTTGTTCAGTGGTTCTATCAATTACTGATACAGAAGGGTTGATATTCACCACTATAATTTAAAATTCTTATTTTTCTCTACTTTCAGTTCATCACTGTTTGCCTGTGTGTTTTGAAGTCTTTGGTGAGTAGACATTTAAGACCACAGTACCTTGGTAATTAATTAATTGCTTTGTGCCCTAAAATCTACTTTGTCTGCTATTAATATAGTCATTCTAGTTTTTTTTTTCTTTTATTGGTATCATAGTATATTTTTTCCAGTCCTTTTATTTTTAAGCTACCCATATTTTTATATTTAAAGGGAGTTTTTGATAATCATTTTTAAAGGTCTCTTTTTCTAGTATGTTTCTTTTATGGTTATGTAGAGGTAATTTACATTTAATGCGATTCATGTCTAAGTGTATATGTTTGCACAGAAGCCTACGATTCTATTGTTTCCTGGTTGTTTCCTTCATTTGGTTTCCTTGTTTTCTCATTTGCTTCCTCCTTATGAGCTAACTGAATGTTTTAAAATATCCTATTTTACTTATTACTTGTAATTTTATTATAAATTAATGCATAATCTTTTTATAATTCCTCTTCAACTGAAGACTAAGAGAGTTGATCACCAATAAACCTGCCCTAAAAAATTGGCTAAAGGAAATTCTCAATACTGAAAATAAATGATGAAGAAGGCATCTAAAGATGAGCAATGAAGGAAGAGGACCAGAAATAGTAAATATCTGGTAAATATCTGGGCAGACTGTGATGCTCCATTTAATTTATATAAACAATGTTTGATAATTGAAAGTTTAAAATATATTATCTTTTGTAGTTTTTCATGTTTATTGATATTATTTATAAGGTACCTCTAATATAAAAGGGGAAATACATTATAATTTTGATTCTAAATAGAATAGGAAAAGGTAAACATGGAAAAGTGTGCTGTTAATTTCCAAACACACAGGGATATATATATGTATATATACAATCTCATTTTATTGACATCTTGCTTAATTTTTTCATTTGTGGTTTTTATGGTTTCGTGGAATGCAGCTTTCATTTAATATATATTTTTCATAGATATATATATGAAATCTCATTTTATTGGCATCTTGGTTAATTTTTTCAGTTGTGGTTTGTATGGTTTTTATGGAATAAGGCTTCTATGGCTGCATAGATCTAAAAAATTTATTTAATAATTGCTGATGACTAGGTTTTATAATCTTCTATTGAATGACTCAACGTGTTCTTAAAGTCATAAAGCTTTGATAATTTTTTTCTTAGATAATAAAACTTAAGACAGATGGTTGAAATCTCACAATATGAAAATGGACTGTTATTTTCTCCTGGCGATCTATGAACTTTTTCTCTATGTAATTTGAGGCTTTTTATTATGCGATTACTAATTTTGCCTTTATATAATGATGCACTCTAGAAGGTTTTCTACTTTCCTTTGATTAGAATTTTCTTGGTGTGTCTTTTTCTTCATTTTGCGTTTCTTCCTCACTTCATGCTCTCATGCTTTTGGCTTATATTAAATAGTATGTAGGTAGATTTTAAAAATATGACAATCTCTGGTCTTAAGCTGATGAGTTTAAACCATTCACAACAATTGTAGTGAATGATCAGTGTTTTTCCTACCTTCATTATTACTTTCTATTTATAATAATTTGTCTTTGCTCTTTTTTCCTTTCTCTTACTGCCTCTTCAGGATTGTTTTAGGGACATTTTACTCCTATTTTTTTCCTCTATCTTATTTTAAATCTGTCCAATTTTAATGGTAACTTTGAAAATTATAATGAGTATTTTAAAGAATAAGAAAACATTTATCTCATATATCTCCTTTAACAATGCAAGGAACTTAGAAGATTTTAATTCTAATTATCACTCTCAAATTTATGTTGTTTTATTTGTGATATTATAGATCTGTATTTTCTTTAACCCCTTAATATTGGAGTTTACTTTGATTATGATTTTATATGGTTTTTTTGATATGCCTAAATGTTTGCCCATTACTATTTGCATTTTTTTCATATTTCAATATTCTCATTGATTATTTATATTGCTTACAAATATATATATACACTTACGAATATGCCCCCACTCACAAAAATTAATTCAAGATGGATAAAGAACTTAACTTTAAGGCATGAAATGATAAAAATCCTCAAAGAAAGCATAGGAAAAACACTGGAAGATATCAGCCTGGGGAAAGACTTTATGAAGAAGACTGCTATGGCAATTGCAATAACAACCAATATAAACACATGGGACTTAATTAAATTGAAAAGCTTCTGTACAGCTAAGGAGACCACAACCAAAGCAAATAGACAACCTACACAATGGGAAAGGATATTTGCATATTTTGAATCAGACCAAAGCTTGATAACTAGGATCTATAGAGAACTTAAATAAATCCACATGAAAAAAGCCAATAACCCCCTATATCAATGGGGAAGAGAGATGAACAGAACCTTCTCTCAAGAAGACAGACGAATGGCTAGCAAACATATGAAAAAATGCTGATCATCTTAATTACTAGAGAAATGCAAATCAAAACCACCCTGAGATATCATCTATCCCCAGTGAGAATGTCCCACATCACAAAATCTCAGAACTGCAGATGCTGGCATGGATGTGGAGAGAAGGGAACACTTTTACACTGCTGGTGGGACTGTAAACTAATACAACCTTTTTGGAAGGAAGTAAGGGGAAAGCTCAAAGAACTCAAGCTAGACCTCCCATTTGATCCTGCAATCCCATTGTTGGGCAAAAAACCTTTTATCATCAGGACACTGGTACTAGACTGTTCATTGCAGCTCAATTTACAATCACCAAAATGTGGAAACAGCCAAAATGCCCCCTAACCCAGGAATGGATTAACAAGCTGCGGTACATGTATACCATGGAATACTATTCAGCCATTCAAAAAATGGAGACTTTCCAGCATTTGTATTAACCAGAATGGAAGTGGAACACATTATTCTTAGTAAAGCATCACAAGAATGGAGAAGCATGAATTCTATGTATTCAATCTTGATTTGACGACAATTAATGACACAGTGGGGGGTGGAGAAAGGGAAGAGCAGAGAGAGAGAAGGAGGGAGGGGAGGGGAGAAAGGATGAGCAGAGAGATGGAAGGAGGGATGGGGGTGTGATCTCAGTGTGTGACACATCTTATACCCTCAATGAATTCCCAACAATAAAATTTTTAGAAAAAGAAAAAAAAAAAGAATATGTTCTGGGTATTCTTTCAGTGAACATATTTTTTTTTTATTTTATTACTATTATTTTTACTTCCATTTGTAGTGCTTCTATGTTGCACAGGCTGCTCTCAAACTCCTGGCCTCAGGTGATCCTCCAGCATCTGCCAGGGTATCTGGGATTACAGAAGTAAGCCATAGTTTAAATGCCTGGCTTAAGTATCTCTGCTTGATAAAGTCTTTCGATTTATATTTTGCTAAAAATGTTTTTATTTGACATTTGTTCTTAAAGGATTTTTTGGTGTTAAGAATTCTAGATTAACTATTACTTTCAAAAGTTTCAAGATATTATATTTTATAGTTTTTATTGATATTGTGAATACCATTACTAATGTCATTCTCTCATAGTTGCTTTCTTTCTCTTTCATTAGTTTTAGTATCCTTTTTTTGTTTTTGGTGTATTTTATTTTTATTAAAGTATAACTAATAAATGCTTTTCTCTTGGGTGTATATGAAATTTTTGTATCTATAAATATATTTGGAAAGTGTTCAGAAGCTAATTCTTCAAATACTGCCTCTTTTCACTCTTTCTTTTTTTAAGATCTCATTAAACAAATTACTCAAAGTTTAATTTGTTTTTACTAGGACTTTCCTAATTTCTCTTTGTCTCTATCTTTAATTCTGAATAATTTCTTATACTCTAACGCAATTACCTCTTCAGATAAAAGTAATCTGTCTTAATCTTATTTATTGAGGTTTAGTTTTAGTTCAGCACTGATATATTTTAATACTATATCTTATATGGCTATCCTTTAAATCTACTTGATTACTTAATGCTACACTTTTGCTTCCTATTTAATTAATGTATTTATTTGTCTCAGATGACTTTTAGTATTTTAAATATTTAATCCACAATTAATTCATAATCTGATCACTTCATATTCTAATATTCTTAAAAGTCTAAACCTGTTTTGTTTCTCTTTTTTTGCTAAGTCTCATTCCATGATGCTTGTTTTTCTATATGTTTAGTGATCATTATTTTTAAGCTTGTTTTTGAACTTTAGGAGACCTGAAGGTCTAAACTGTAGCTGTTTCTCTACAGAGGGTGGCCAGGTTGGGACTGGACATGGCAGAGGAGCATGCTACAAATCTCCTTCCAGGGTCTCTAGTTGACTGTGAAAATGGTTACTGAGTCTTCTTCACTAGATTTATGCCAATATTGGTATTTGTTCAGAGAAACCAACATGATGATTTTGCTTCAGGCTCAGTTGATATCCATTTATTAATTGTCTCCATCTTTTTAGGTGGGGAAAGAAGGTAGGGGAGAACATATTGCTTATTTCTTATGACCCAGCAATGCAATAAGGATAAATTTTCTTTACAAATATTTTGGATTATTGCCCTACTGCCAGGTTGAGAGAGACCCAGAGACAGAGACTTTGTTCTTTCTCTTTGAAATGACCTTTCCTTCTAATTTTCTTCTTCTCTCACAAATACTCTCAGGTACATACCTCCCTACCCTGGACTTTGAATCACCTTCATTTGTATTTTTAGATTCTCTCATATAGAAAACATGGAAATATAAGCCACCAGATTAGGACCCACTGTTGTATTTTCTCATTATATTTTTTTCCTTCAGAGCAATGCAAAACCATTTTAATTAGGTAATTTACATTAAAATCAGAGATTTTTATTTCTTTGACACCATAATACCTTCAGTGAACAGCACAGATCATAATTACATAAAGATTATTACTATTAAGCAAGCAAATTAAAGGAAAGGGACACAGAAATGCAATTTATCATAGCAAGTAGGGGTGAGATTTCCATCAGTACCAAATTTGAGCTCATCCAAATTAGATGAATATATTGAATTGGAAAATTCTTCTTACTATTGAATGTATAAAGCACATAACTTCCAAAATGCCTTATAAGCCGATGTTCTTTAAAACTTAATTTCTGGCAGTTGAACAGCACTTGAAACTGAGATTTCAGATTTAAAAAGCCATATTCAGGCCATTTTGTAAAATATTTCAAAGGTCTATATCTTATTACAAATATTTCTTGAATATATTTCTTGGAGGAATAGATACCTGATCTGTGGAGATTTAATAAATAACAGATATAAATAGTTACTATAAATAATAACACTGATTATCCTGGGTAATCAAACCCTTCACCTGCTGTGATACGCGCTGCATTTATGCAGATCAGCTGTAGGCCTTTCATCCATGAAATTATCGAATGTATAATGTGATGGGCCATGATATATTCAGCGTAATTGCTTATTTATAAAAAGAGCTATCAACAGCCCACTTTAAATAAATTCAGAAATCACCATAGGGCATTTAGAAATGAATATTTTATATGACATTTTAAAAAGATTATGAGCATTTCTTTGAACAGTAAAATTAATGGCTCTTTGGCTGTTTAAACTCATCCAGTGTAGATTCAGGATAATAGCATATAAACTGTAATTACTGTATTTGTGTTTTAATTAGGAATAACCATCTACCTTACTGGTAATGTGATTTTTACCTGAAATATGAATAAAGGGAAAACAAATTAATGTATTAACATTCCGCGTGGGTCTTTTGAAAGAAAAGTATATTTTAATGGTAACTCCCATGCTTATCTATCTACCTGTACATACATTAATATATCTTACCATAATAGCTTTAAATTCCATGTTTTCTACTAAAAATAAAAAAGTTTAAAACTTTAAATGTGATATTTAAAAATATAAAATGTTTAATAGCCTCAACAACAATATCTTTTGGTTTTGATCTTTAGCATAAATTAATTTTATAGTTGGAGATGGCTCAGAAAGTTAGAATTACTCATCAGAGGCCCAAATTCCCAAAATCAAGGTGAGAGAATCTCAAGAATTATGATCGTAGTCCACCATTAGATAAAGAATATTAAATGTGGGAGTCATTCATGGTAGTCATAGAAGAAATAGCACAATTGAAATTTGCAAAGTCCTAGATAACGGCTAGAAGTGGTCATCTAATAATTTATTTGGCATTAATAAAATTGCTTCAGAGGAACAAAAAGTTATCTGCACAATCTTCTCCATTCTCTGAATAAAAGTTACTTTCCATATTTATTTTATATACTTTTCCATGTTGATAATAGAAATCATTAAAATAGTACTGGATGTCTTTTTATATTTTTTCTGCTGAGTTTAGGACATACTGTCCTGCACAGACTTGGTTAGTGCTCTTAGCAGACACAGAAGACATCAAAATCAGTCTATGAGGATCACGTCTAGTTAATAAAACAAGTTCTATATTTAGTTAAACATGGAAACTTGCTCTACAAGTGGCAGAAATAAATACTCTAAAAGTAGGCTAAGTTATGGCCAAGTATCAAGTTTATTTCATCAGGGTAGGTCAGGAAGAACAACCTCGAAAAAATGATCAAATTGATACTTTTCCATTTTTCATTTTAAAACTAATACCAGAGATAAAGGATGAGAATAAAGTGAATAGGAACAACAAAGAATATTGAGTCAAATCTTCAATTTCTCAAGAATCTAAAAAGAAAGTTACAGGCTGTGGGAGATATTCATGTGAGATATATGACTTTTTTTCTTTTTCTTTTTTTTTAAGTAGGAAATAGAGATGTACACAGAATTGCAGGCTGGAGTAGGACTTTAATAGTTAAACTGATTTATCTAAGAATCTCATGAACCATAGGGAAGATCAAGCCAATGAAAAGTAACAACATATATTATACAATAAAGAGTTTTATTTTTAAAGACTTTATTTTTTAGAGGAGTTTTAGGTTTTTAGCAAAATTGAGCAGAAGACACTGAGATTTCTCTTATGTCCCCAGTCCCCATAAGATATGTTATTTGGGCGATAGAAATCATAATATCCCTGACTTCATGCAATGAAGGTTATCCCTGAGAGTCCCCCCAATGGGCTTCACTCTGGGTACGGTACCCTCATTACAGCATCATGCAGAATAGTTTTACTGTCCTAAAGTCCCTCAGTGTTCTGCCTCCCTTCCTGGCAACTCCTGGCACCACTAATCTTTATACTGTCTGTCTCCACAGTTTTGCCTTTTCCAGAATGTCACCGAGGTGGTATTATATAGTAGGCAGCCTTTTCCGACTGGCCTCAGATTGAGACTTAGGAAACGTGTAGTGTAGGCATAAGTTCATAGGCAACAGTCTAAACAAAGCTTCTTTAGATACCAGTTAAAAAATAGATCTTCAAGTCCCCTGATTATATGAAGGCTTAAACAAATTCTTAGATCTTGGAAGAAACTCACAAGAGAGTGCTTGGGCCTGCTTGTTTCTGAGTCCCCTCCATCCCTATTCACCTGCCTTTCAGAAATACATTGTTAATTTGGGTACAGGCGCACCAATTCATGGACAAAAAGGAAGGGAAGGAATATATTCTCCCAATTGAATCCTCAGTCTTTAGTTCAATTTGACATCTCTTTCTTTCACTAATTTGTGTAAGTGCTGTAATAAAGGACTTAATTCTCCCCTACTGCATTCAAGTAGTAAAAAATGTGGGGAGAATTAACTTCAAGTCTTTACAAATAAATACAAATTACAGTTATTCCATTAATTTTATTGTCAGTATTTATCTGTAATAAAACTAAACACTTTCTCATTTTAAGCCATTAATTTGTATAAGTATTATAGAATTAATGTAATGATACTAAATATTCATACTTAGTCTGTTCTCAAATATCATAACTCTAGAGTTGAGTAAAAAGTAAATTTTATTTTTGTATAAAAATAGCCTGGTGATTCATTCCTATTCTAAACATCTAGAGCGTGTTTCTAGTATAGTTATATGTTAATAAATTATATTAGAATTCAATTTCTAGAAATTTGAATATAATAATATAAGCTATTTGATTGAATACTGATGCTAAGAATTTCTTTTTATTTTTTTAACTTTCCCTTTTTATAGAGTATCCTTTCTTTTTTCTTTTTCTTTTTTTTTTTATTGAGACAGAACCTCAAGCTATCCCCCTGAGTAGAGTGCCATGGCATCACAGCTCATAGCAACCTCCAACTCCTGGGCTCAAGCGAGTCTCCTGCCTCTGCCTCCCAAGTAACTGGGACCACAGGCACCTGCCACAACGCCCGGCCATTTTTTGGTTGCAGCCATCATTGTTGTTT
>CAUYQV010090302.1:0-36371 GCA_963574575.1 Galagoides demidoff
CCAGCCCAGGCCCTCCAAACAACAATGACAGCTGCAACCAAAAAATAGCCGGGTGTTGTGGGGGGTGCCTGTGGTCCCAGCTACTTGGGAGGCAGAGGCAGGAGACTTGCTTGAGCCCAGGAGTTGGAGGTTGCTGTGAGCTGTGATGCCACGGTACTCTACCCAGGGGGACAGCTTGAGGCTCTGTCTCAAAAAGAAAAAAAAAGAAGAAGAAAGTGAATGCTGTGTGCTTTAAGATTCTTTAGAGGTCAGTAATTAACACCTCTTTTCCCCCCTGTGGAGTTTTGAAGCAATTGAGACTAAGGTACAAGGAACTGACAGATGGAGATGAAAGTGGCAGTTGAATAGGGAACGTAATTTACACCTGCAGCCAAAAGGGCAGAACTGAATAACATTCTGAGCCCGACAGTGAGGTCTGAAATATGGAACAGGGCACCTGAGGGCATGCACAAATCCAGGGCTGTTGACTTGCTCTGCTCTGGCCAACTGGGAAGAGAATGAATCTCTGATGGTTGCAGCCTTGCAGCTCTGGAATGGATTTATTTTAATCAAGGACTTGCCCCATTAGGTGTGGAATCCTTGATATGCACCAATCAGACAGCTCACTTCTAACGTAGGCACATAATTCTAATGGGAGTTTCTCATTTTCATGTGGAACAAGGGGGCACGGTGGAAGAAGTTTTCTCCCAACAGTTGTGAAAATAAAATCACAGGAGCAAGCACCCTCTGAGCTCCTCCTGTGGTCCTTAGCTTTCCATTGGACATTTGACTACCTTTGCATAATTTGTTTTGATAAATAAGAATACTATTGTCTCCTAAGACCTGTTCTTCAACTAGATTCAGAAAGTGTCCCTGTCTTATTTTCTTTTGTGGGAATCTAGAAAAGAATGCCAAATTGGGAGTTAGAGAACCTGAGTTCTACTTACCAGTTCTTGGTAAAATGTAGTTGTATTTATATGGTCTCTTAGATCCATTCCAAGTCTAAATATTAGTTTCGGAATTACTAAGTTGAATAGAATAGACACTGATAGGATAGATGGGTTTATCATGAAAATAGGACATTTAGTGGCCTGGAGCAGCTCACTCCTGGGAAAGAAGAGGCCCAGGGAGTAGGTGCTGGCTTTGGCGTAGAACAGATCTTGGTTTACCTGCCAGTGCTGTCACTTTCTACCTGGAGAAATTCACTGGGCTTCTCTTTGCCTTTTATAGTGGAAGTAAAATCATAATTCCTCCCTTGGAGGTTTGTTGTAAAGAATTAATAACATAATTTAAGTAAAATGAATAATGTAGTACCTAGTAGGCGTTGGATAAATGTCAGTGATTACCTTTGTTATCTAAGGAAAGGATTTTAAAATACTATTAAAAGATACTTTGTTTGAAAATTGGAGCTTCCCAAGGATTACCTCTGAATAACTAATTAACTATGAAAATCCCCAGGCATTTCTAGGTAAGAGTGGGTGGAGTAAGTTATATGCCTATAAAGACTCCTGGCAGGCCTGCATATTAGCAAGAAAAATTACCCCGATGTTGTCCCCTCTGCTTCCATCACACTGGCTCTGCCTAGGCTCTGCCTGGGCTCCGCTCCTTCAGCCACGCTCAGCACCTGCACTCGGTTTTCAGAGAAGAGGCGAGAAGAAGAGAACAATGCTGGGCAGAGACAGACACACCGAATGAATAAACGAATGAGTGAAGTAACCAAACGATGGCTGAATGAATCACATCAGTAACAGAGTACGAACATTTGCTTTGCCCTGTGGAAATGGCGAGAGGCAATAGGTTACTCTGGGGGAGACAGTTCTTAAAGCAGTCAGATAAGCTGCCAACATGGGTTACCCATTTTCTACATCCCTGTGTCTCCCACGAAAAGGGAACAGGAAAGAAGACGGCATGGAGAAAAAGAGCGTCGTGTGTGCCCCTCTCTATCTATTACCCCACATCTTGCCAGCAGGAATTTTACTCCTGCCCAAGGATCAACCTCATTTCTGGAAAGAGCATTGGGGTGGTGGATCTAAAATCATCAATGTGTTCCATCTCCTTGGCCACAGAGATTGGCTCCCAGATGGACAAGTTACACGAGTTTGATGGTGGTGACTCCCAAGGCCTGAAGCGGAGCTCGCTCTGGGAAGTGTGATGCGAAGATAGGACATCTTTGAATGCTGTGGCCATTCTGTCACCTGGACCCCTGGGGAGGAGTGAAGGAGAGTAAGATGCCCTGAAGTACCAGAAGATGAGATTCTTCTTCCCGAGACTATTAAACTGAGAGCTCAAACCTTGTCTACATATCTTAGAGCTTTTAATTACCCAAACCAATAAATCCCCTTCATTGTCCAAATTAGCAGGAGGTGTTTTCCTGTCCATTGCAAAAAGTCTTAATTAATACAAAGGATCTTCTTTCCTCCATGCCAGCTGGAGTTTGCTAATGTGCTGACTTGGAAATAAACTCTAGCTGAAGTCAGTATCTGAGAGTACCATATTATTGGAGTTATGACTTATAAATAAATGACTAAATCCTTTTGAAAGACCTTGTTCACAATAAACCTAGTTACCAGCAGCAGAGATTCTACTGAGTTGTTTTCTGTAAAATCCAAGTTTGAGTGGTTACTTAATAAATACAGCTTCACAAATCACTAGAAATTATATCTAAAGTATTCAGAACAGCTCATAGGGTATTTCATAGTCTTTGATAGGACATCAAAATCTGAAACCTTTAGATTTGATTGAGAAATAAAAAACATTTACATTTCAAACAACAGTGTTTAATTTTTGAAATGTAAAAAGAGATTCCCTACGAGACCAGAAAGTCTTTGTTCCCCATAAATAAGATCTTAAGCTCATAGTTACAGAAAAAAAGTTCAAGCTCCAAATATTAAAGAGTATAAGCGTGAGTATTATGAATAAAAAAGAGATGTGTTTTTGGATGAAAATATATCTTAAAATCTCTACCAAAAAGACAAAGAATCTAAAAACATTTTATCCAAAAATCGGTAGAAAAATAGGAAAGAGGTTTGTTGGGTCACTTAATTTCATGTGATTCAGATATTAAGTCTAGCTCTGATCACAAACTGCAGAGGATTGCCTAGCATGAGGAAGATAATCAGATTGTAACCCATCTGCAACAAATTTATTATATTATTTCTTGCTATCTTCTAGGCAGATAACATAGATTTGACGCATAAGTTTCTTCTAAGAACTGAGCCTTTGAAGTTGAATAAGAATTTAAAAACTGTACAGGATGTAAAATGATCAGAAATAGCCAGTTAAGAAAAATTAGCTATATGGAGTGAAAATATATTTTCCAATGCTGTGACGAAGCCCCATTCTATGTCAATGCGTTGAGGGGCAGTGTTAAAGAGTTTCTTTATCCAGAAATAAAGATAAATTCCCTACGAGACCAGAAAAAAGTATGGTCAATGCAAGAAGGCCTGAGAAGTAAACTGGCTTTCAACTCTACTGTACTTTGAATACTATTTTACTGTTTAGTAATTTAAATCGCTGAATTTAAATTGCCATTTCAACAATGTTGAACACCCTTCAGCCCAGATGTGGAAGCAAACAAATGTCAAGCATGTTTTTCTTCATTTGGGAAAGTAACGCTCTTTGTTTTTATTTTTATTTTTGTAGTTGCTTTGTTTTTGGCCTGCCACAGTACACTCCTTTCAATACTCTGGTACACAGGAGTGGTTATGTTTAGGGGAGAATGGGCAAATTTGCATGGGGTACCAGGGAAATGTAGAGACTTATAATTCCCCATCGAGGGTGTAGATTCTCTCTATAGGACTGAGATGATCTGCAGGGGACTCAGGCCAAGAAGGAAAGGCCCACTGACCTAGACTCAAGGTCTGGATTGTTGAGAGCTGGTTCCAGCAGCATGCACGGCTTACTCTGATCAGGAAGCTGTGCTTTGGGGAACTGTAGCCGAACAGAGTGAAAACCAAGGATACTCATAAAGCAGCAGCCTCCGAAAATGCAAGATCTGTCAGTGGACTAATCAGATTCCCCAGGCTCTCTTGGCAAGATGTTTGGAAGCTGATTTGTGGCCTGACTGGACTGTGTAACCCCTTGATGTTCTTGGGAGAGGCCCTTAAGAGAGAAAGCAGACTTCTGCATATCTGGGCAAGTAGGGCTTCAGTGATTAGCTTGATTATTAAAGGGAGAGTGACCTTATGTGAACCTAAAACATGATGGAGCAGGCCTTAGTAATTAACATAATATGCATGATCTTAGCAGGTGCTTGATATTTTACGGCTATCACTATGCTAGATCCACAAACAGCCAAACAAAGTGTAAGTTTGCTTCGATACAACTGTCCCCTCTGTATTCATGGCCAGATTGCCATAGAATGCAATTAGCCTTTGACAACATATAGATTTGGTCCAGTTTAATAGATCTTGTATTTGTTTCTTTTTAACTCTGAAAAAGACATGATATATACAATCTTTGTATCACTACCTATACTTTAATGTTTCTCCCTCCTTAATGTTTTAAAATACATGTATTTTAACTAAAGAAGATATAAGTTTAAAGTTCCCAATCAGGTAAAAAAAAAATTAAAAATAAATCCAACTCATGTTCTACTTCTTTAAGTTGACTTATTTAACCTCTCTTAACCACTTACTTAAGAACGCTCCTTGGCCCTTCCAGGACGCTCTCTAGAGGCACCAGAATGGTGCAGAGTATGACATATGGTCCTAGGCTTTCCTACAATGCAGTCTCTAACAAAGCTAAGCTGTCCAGACCCCTGGTAATAGAATCACTTGCCTCTATACCAAGAAGGTTGGAAAGCACCAAAATCTGGATAGGGTGTGCACCCAGGCAGACTTCGAGGGGTTCCTGCCATGAGACCTAAAGGTCTTATGAGGTTGTCTAAAACAAAAACATGTCAGCAGGGCCTGTGGTGGTTCCTTGTGTGCTAAATATGTTTATGACAGGATCACTTGTGCTTTCCTTATTGAGAAGCAGAAAATCATTGTGAAAGTGTTGAAGGCTCCAGCACAGAGTCAGAAAACTAAATAAGAAAATGAAGCTGTTTTGAGTAATAAAAGGTAAGAATAAAAAAAAACCTCTCCTTCCTACATAGAAAGTTTTAGAAATTTCTCCCTGTGAAATAAAAATATGTGAAAATTAGAAAAATAAGTAATATTAGTATGTTTTTAATCCCAACGAGTTAAAAATAAGATGAAAGGATAAATCAAACTTCATTAATGTGATATATTCATAGAAAAATTTGTATATATAATTTATACAGCAACATATAGTCATCCCTAAGAATCCACAGGAAATTGGTCTCAGAACTCCCACAGATAGCAAAATCCAAAAATCCATGGATGCTCAAGTCCTTTATATAAAATAATGTAATACTTACCTGTAACCTGTAAATATCCACCCATATAAATCGAACCATCCCTAGATTACTTATAATACCTAATACAATGTAAGTGCTATATAAATAGTCATATTACTTTTGAAATTTGTGTTATTCTTTGCTTTTGTACATGCATTGTTATTTTTTATTGGTTGCTTTATTAAAAAGGATTTTTGATCCACAGTTAATTGAATTCATCAATCAAATGTGGATGTAGAACTCACAGATACAGAAGGCCAACTGTAATTAGTAACTTAAAAATTAGTTTACTTAATAGTTTTAATCAACTTTCTTTTTGGCCTCCTATATCTGTCATTTTGCAAGGTGTCACATTGCTAATATTTCTGGAGCCAATTTTTTTTAAAATTAAGCATTCTAACTTATGAGGTGATTACATTTAATTACCACCTCAGGGAAAGTTGCCTCACACGATTTTTATTTATCCTTCATTTTAAACATTTTGTGAACATGATGCTTCAGCTAATATCATTAGATGACTTGGGTGACAAATCTGTTTTAAATGTTAATTAGGCTTTTTTGTTAAATTTAAGACATTGTTTTCTGATTACTAATTCTTGAAAGGATTAAGTCATACATTTGATTTCAGAAGAGATGGCTTCCTGACATGATAGCAATGACTGTTTAACCCACTCAATGTCAATAATATTTTATTTCCAGCTTATAAAAATTATAACCAAATCATCCAAGGGACTTTAGAACTGAATCCTTACTGTTCTTTACAGAGAATAATAATATTGGGTTAGAAGATAGACGGATACAAAGCCATCAGCAAAATATTGAAGTTGGCCAGGCATGGCTCACACCTGTAATCTCACACTTGGGGAGGCGAAGGCAGGAGGACCATTCGACACCAGGAGCCCGAATAACATAATAAGGCGAGACCTTGTCTCTACAAAAGAAATTTTTTAAAAATTCGCTGAGTATAGTGGAGTACACCTGTGGTCCTAAGTACTTGGGATGTTGAGACTGGAGGATCACTTGTGCCCAGGAATTTGAGGTTGCAGTGAGCTGTCACTGTGCCACTGAGCCCCAGCCCTGGAGACAGAGTGAGACCCTCTCTCTTATAAAAGAAAACAAACAAACAAAAAAGAAGTCATCCCTGGCACTTTTTGAGCCTGAGATGGGAATGAGTGAGTGAAAAAGACAATGGAAGGAGAAGCAAAATGGAAAAAGAAAGATACTCTACAGACAACCAACTTTCCTCCACACGACTATACAAGGAAGGATAAGGGCAGGTCAAGAGGGGTTTGGGTCTGGAGAGTCAGGGGAGGCTGCCTAGGGAAGGTGGCTTTTAAGCTGCGATGGAATAAGACAACATTCTAAGCAGAGAGAGACTGAGCTCCGGAAAACAAAGCAGGCCTGTGTTTTTCTTTGCCGTCATTAGTATTTTCCATCTCACCCCTCAGGCTTCTCCTTAGGATCTGGCTGTGCATCCCCACCTCCCAGCCTTAGCTCCACTGACAAATGAAAGAGGAAGGCAATTGCATATATAAAATGAATCATAACTTCCAGCAAAAAGAGAATGAGGTTAAGAACCACTGTGAACTCATTTCAACCTGAAAAAGTAAGACTGTTACATAAGGCTACAGAGAAAGGCAGGACCCAATTTATCCACCAGTCTCTAATGAATGAAGGCCGATGCCCCCAAATCCTTTCAATATCATCACTGCCATGATTTCTTAATGGTTTCTCTGGTCTTCTTGTTTTCTCCTATTTCTTGACCTTAGGCCTATCGAAACTTGTTTTTGGCTGGCTTTGCTAGGAGACAGTTCCTTGCTGAGTTGTTGACAAGTGCTCAGTTCCTGATGGTGCTCAGGGATCCATTAGGAGAAAGGTCTCCTATTAATACCCAGTGTTCATCTGGCTCTGAGTCTGTGTGCATTTTAGTCAGAGACTCAATCGTTCTTCAATAATCACCCTGGAAGGTTTTTTCACACTTGTACTTAAATGAAATATGGATTGTCATGTATACTACTAACCTAAGACACAAAGAGATTTTGCAGAAATAAAAGATTAAGGCCACAAGCACCATTCCAAGGAACTGAACCTTCAAATAACTGGCTTTTTTTGGCCTTTGATCCTATTTATTCAACAGACTTTCTTTGTTATTTTCTACCAGGAGCTAAGTCTGGTAAAGACATCATTAAGTGCCCGCCCGGATATTCCTGTGGAAAACACAAGGACACCAATCATGAAAACTGATTATATAGATAAAGCCAAAGTACTGGATTGGAAATTTACTACTTTTCTTGAAGACATAGACCTGGAAACGACTAGAAGGCTATATTTTGGCTATAACCCAACCTATGTTAATAATACAAGTAATTCCATAAGAAAAGGACAATTCTATAAACTTGAGAACTCTTACTATTTCTATGCCTAAGGAAAAAAAAATCCCTAAAGTGCTAAAAGGAGAGGACTGATAATAAAAAAGTGATTTACCCACTTTAGGAGAGGGAGTGATTTAAGATATAAAAAGTTAATATTAAACTTTAATGAGACAGTTAAAAGATTGGATCCGGAGACATATACTTGATGTCATAATTGTAGTTTTGGAACTGGAACAAACTTTAAGCCTGATCAATATCAGCAACAAATTAACATAGATTTGGAAAGCAAAAGGATCCTCAATAAACCAGAAAAGTTGAAGAATGCTAGGACTACAGACTGAGTCACAACATCCGGCCTTATTTATATCTTGTCTATATTTCAGTTAAATATTTTAGTTAAAAAAAAAAAAAAGAGGTTCCAGGTCAGGTGCAGTGGCTCATGCCTATAATCTTAGGTCTGGGAGGCTAAAGCAAGTGGATTGCTTGAGCTCAGGATTCAAGACCAGCCTTATCGCTACTAAAAAACAGAGAAACAGCCTTGGGCATTGTCACTGGCACCCACGATCCCAGCTACTTGGGAGGCTGAGACACAGGATAGCTTGGGTCCAAGAATTTGAGGTTGCTGTGAGCTATGATGATGCCACTGCACTCCACTCCAGGGTGACAGAGTGAGATTCTGCCTCAAAAAAACTAATAAATAACATAAAATAAGAAATGAGCTTTTAAGATAAAACTGTTGTCGTGCCAAAGAAGGCTTTAGTTCATTTATCTGCTTTTAACATTGGCAAATATATTTGTTAAACCTGGAAAAAAAGGAGAAGAGGAAGAAAAAGAGAAATGGTAGCAGCAACTAAACTGGGCTTATTATGTTCATTGTTGGAACAAAAGGACAATTTTTAATATAAATTTCTTTCTCATGTTCCAGGTCATTACTAAAGATATTAGCAGTAAGTTTCAAACATCTGACCTCAACCCAGAGAAAAATGTATGCTATCCTGTGCACACAAACACATGTGTATATACAAAATTTTCACAGAATAGCATTACCTCTACCATAGACACAAACCCCGATGTTTTGTATTCTAATATGTATCACTTTAATTGTTCTAATTGTGGAATAAAAACACTTCCTGCTCCCAAATGCATATGGGGCCCAGTTTGGGAAATATAGTACTGAGAAATCGTATCAGAAAGGCACTAGCCCATGCCTCCCAAATGCTCAGCCCCTGATAGTAATACACAGAGTGAGTTCTCAACTCCTGGCGTATGTCAGTTAGTACCCAGGACACATATGAAAACACCCCTGGTGCAGCCCTTTACTGTGATCTCTCCATGTCCCTTTCTTCTTGGTAAAGAGACACTCTGATTTCACTCTTTATGCTTATTACACTTTAGTTATAAATGGCTTTTTTATAAGTTGTGTGGATTGAATATTTGTATCCCCTCAGTATTCATATGTTGAACCTTTAACCCACAATACGATGATATTTGGAGGTAGAACCTTTGGGAAACAATTATGTTTAGATGAGGTCATGAAGGTGGGAACCACATGATAGGATTAGTGCCCTTATAAGAAAAAGAAGAGGCTGAAGCTTGTTCTTTTCACCAGGAGGACATACTGAGCAGGGAGTCACCTGCAAGCCAGGAAGAGAACCCTCAGCAGAACCCAGCCATGCTGGCCTCCTGAGGTCAGATTCCCACCCTCCAGAATTCTGAGAACCAAATTTCTGTTCTTTAAGCCATCCAGGCAGTGGTACTTTGTTGCTGTTAGGGACTCGCTGAAAAGCAATGTCGCAGAAAATAAGCATGTTTATTGAAATTGTATTTTAAATAAAGCTGTCCATTTGCTTGCTCAGGCAAAATGGCCAGTTACTTTATTTATTCTCCTGGCCTATACAGCCAGGGACCACTGCTCTTTCAGGGTGAGCGGCAAGCTTCTTTATTTTCTCCTGGCTCAAATAGCCAGGGACCATGTCTCTCTCATGATGAGTGGCAAGTTGATTATGTTACTCCTGGTTTATATAGTCAATTTTGCACCTACACGCTATACATCAATGACCTCATTAATCCATTTGAACATCTTGTGACTAACCAACTCGTGAGTAGCTCCTCCCTAGTAATCTGATAATCCACCTGACATACACCTTTTAGCATAACCCTTTCAACATAACCCAGTTTAACATAACTTAATGGAGAACATGTTGTTAGCCATTATTTCTCTTGTTCTTATCTGATGAAGCCTGAGGCTATGAAGGAAAGAGAAGGTTTGAAAATCTATCCTACTGACCTCACCATTTGGAGGCAGTTACTTCAATCTTTAAAACAAGGCATAAAGAAACTTCCAGGGCATACAGAAATTTGTGTGCAAACCTCTGCTCCCATGTGGGCCTTAAGTCAGAGAGTTTTTAAGCCAACTAGGCCGACCTTAGGTCAGGGGGGGTTTAGGCCTTCAACCAACCCAGCCATATGGGATTTTGCCTCAGTTTCTCATAAGTATGCCTGCACAAAGTCTTTTCACTGCTCTCTCCCAAACAGCTTTTTTGGCCAGAGGCATATAGCCCTTTCCTCTATAGTACTTTATTACAGCAGCCTGAGCAGACTAATAAATAAATTTGTGAAGACCATATACCATAACAACATTTATGTATGATAGGAAGAAGCTGATCTCTGGCCCATTTCTTTGTGTTGAGGCAGTGAGACAGCCTGAGCGTTATGAAGCCTGCCCTTAACCTAGGGAAGATTTCTCTCTCCTTCTCACTGTGTAACTCCCATCTGCCTCTCCTTGAGAAGTGTCACTCATACAGTGACAGAGAGGAAAGGGTGGTACAAAGAGGGGCTATAAACAAAAACTAAAACAGGTAATTCGCTAAAATCTCCAGGAGACAAAGGGCCACAGAGAGAGCTAGGCAATTCTGATTTTCAAACCCAAGTATCAGCTCAAACATTTACTGGCCCTGTAGCTTAGGCAAATTGCTTTAAAATTCCTATGCTTTGGGTTCCTCATCTGCCAAAAAGGGTGAGTAATTATACTTACCCCATAGGGTTGGATTAAAAGAGATCCTGAAAACAATGTACTTAATGTAGTGCTCAGCACTACTGTTGGCTTATCACTCAGTACTCAAAATCTCCAACGAAAGCAACAAATTGGCTGAGCCTAGACCTTGATCTGATGAGTGGTTACGAGGTGGCAGGGAGAGACAGAATCTAAATGTTTAAGGAGATGGGATACTGCTTCTGCCAACGTAACCTATAATACAAAATTTCTGAAATCTTGGGAGTAGGGAGTTGGATTTGGATCAGCTGAAACAAATATCCACCATCCTACCTCCTTGTCTTGTTCCCTCCTAGTTTATTCTTCCTAATGTGTTTGATCTTTGTTACTCCTGTGGGTACCATGTGCCCCCTAACATGAAACACACTATCTTCATCTTTGGGTCCACCACAGTTACTAACGCCCAAAGTAAGGATTTGAATTAATAAGCATTTACTGAGTGGGAGACAGTATGCTGGGAGCACAATGGGTGTTTAATGAATATTATATGGGCACCTAAGAGAATGGGGTCAGTACTATGTGGATGCTTCCACACCTTAGTAAGAACGTCCTGCACGAGGAGAGCATTTCCTGTGTGCCAAGTCCTGTCTCAGCCCTTCCTACAAGCCTCCCAGTGACCTTCTGAAGGGTCACTGAGCATGTTGGAGATTCCTTTTCAGATGAGGAAATCTGCCCACAATCTAATAAAAAGTAACAGAACAAGAATTATAGCACAGCTCCCTGACTCCAGGCCCTGGCTCTAAACCTCTCTACAGTGCTGCTCAAGTTTTATAACCAATCTTCCCCAAATGGTAACCTTTAGGCTTTTTCAACAACTGCAGGACTGGCCTTCAAGGTTACTGGAATGATAGAATTGTAAACTCCCATAACTAGCAGAAACCATGTAGATTACCTAATGCTACAACTGCATTTTACTGACATGGAAACTGAGATCCAGTCGGCACTGTGAAGGTCACCACGCTGGCTGCTGGCACTGTCCACATATTCTCCATCTACCACTGGGAAGTCAGGTTCTGAGAACATTTCATTATAGTAGTAACTCAAGTTAAGCTGTATATTTACTAAGATAACCTTGAAAATAAAATGCAAATGAAATTACAATTCATAAACTTGCTTATTCTTTTCCTTGAGTAGCCTGGTCTATAGCTATGATGAACATAGCCCCATATTTGTACCTTGAGTATGACCAATAACAATAATTTCACCAATGATGGCATTATATTTTTATACACAGCCTTCCATCTCAGATATGTATGGCATGTCAGCTCATCAACTCATCAATCATGAGAACACTTCTTCAAGGTTCTCGTGGTGGGTAATTTGACTACCCATTTTATGGATTGAGAAATTGCAACCAAAGTACAGCGGCATGACTGAGGTCACTCAGCAAGTTAGGGACAAACAAGACTCCCAAATCTCTCTTTCATGCTCACAAGGCATCTATCCTCCACTAATTAACATCTGGGACGTTCAGGTCATGGAGCATATTTCATTAGATTATATAGCCCAATAAACTTTTTATAGTAAGACAATAAGTTTATTAGTATTAAAATTTTAAAAGCCAATGTCTCCTTAACATGGATTTATCAGGGGCTGTTTCTAACACATCCTCCTCACAGTCTACCCTTAAGTTTCTTTTTTTTTAATCTTGATTTTTTTTTTACTATTTCCATTCTTTTTTTTATATTTTAGAGCAGTTTTAGGTTCACAGGAAAATGAAGAGGAAGGTTGGGAGATTTCTCATACACCCCTCCAAGTGCATAGCCTTCCCGTTGTCAGGCTTCCCCACTAGAGTGAAGCATTCTCTACATTGACATGCCATTATCAGCCGAAGTCCACAGTTTACATTAGAGTTCACTCTTAATGTTTTATATTCTATGAGTTTGAATAAATGTGTGATGACGTGTAGGCATCATTATTGTGCCAGAGTGTTTTCAATGCCCTAACAATCCTCTGTTGTGCCTGTTCATCCCTCCCTTCCCCCAGTCCCTGGGAATCACCTTGCTGTCTTCCCTGTCTCCGTAGTTCTGCCCCTTCCAGAATGTCAGCTGGAATCATACAGCATGCAGCCTTTACAGATCACCTTCTTTCACTTAGTACTATGAGTTTATGTTTTATCCATGTCTTTCCATGGCTGGATAGCCCGTTTCTTTTTATGGCTAAATAATATTTCATTGCCTAGATGTACCGCAGTTTATCCATTCAGTTTTACCTGGATGCAGTCCCTTAGTAACTAATGATAATTAGGAACAGGGGTGAGGAGATGAACAGGCAGCTTGAAGTTTAAGAAAAATGACTTCTGGCTGGGTCTGGTGGCTCACGCCTGTAATCCTAGCACTCTGGGCAAGTAGCTTGCTTGAGTTCAGGAGTTCAAGACCAACCTGAGCAAGAGAGAGACCCTCTGGTCTCTACTGAAAATAGAAAAACTAGCTGGGCATTGTGGTGGGCACTTGGGAGGCTGAGGCAGGAAGATCATTTGAACCCAGGAATCTGAGGGTGCGGTGAGCTATGACACGCTACCCAAAGGGACAGAGTGAGACTCTGTCTCAATTTAAAAAAAAAAAAAAAGGAAAAAGAAAAATGACTTCCTTCTCCAGCAAGTAGCTTCCTCCCCTTCTTCTGTTCTTCCTGCTAGTCAGAGAGGAGGTTCTACAAATTTCTGGCTCCTTTGATGTATTTTATTTCAAGAGAAGGTGAGACATGGAAGAAAGAACTTTCAGCTGTAGCAGCCACTTGGGTTCTCTGGGCTTCAGTGTCTCCAACTTTAAGGTGACAAAGCTGGGTCTGGCACAGTGGCTCATGCCTGTGATCCTAGCACTCTGGGAAGCCAAGATAGGAGGATCCCTTGAGCTCAGGAGTTCCAGACTAGCCTGCACATGAACAAGACCCCATCTCGACTAGAAGCAGAAAAATGAGCTGGGTGTGGTGGGAGGCAACTGTGTCCCAGCTACTCAGAAGGCTGAGGCAAGAGGATCACTTGAGCCCAGGAGTTTGAGGCTGCTGTGAGCTAAGATAAAGCCACAGAATTCTAACCTGAGAATCTGTCTCACCAAAAAAAAAAAAAAAAGAAAGAAAGAAAAGAAGAAGAAGAAAAGAAAAAAGAAAGAAAAGAAAGAAAAAAGATGTCAAGGCGGGATAGAGACGTCAGGGGTCCTCTGAGCTCAGCTAAGTTGCTGCTACCTTCTTTTATCTCATCTTTGACATTTGCTTCTATAACAGTTTAAAAGAAAGTCTTCATACATGTCAATAAAAATACTTTGCCTGTATATTTGTTTGAATGAAACAAATTCAAGTTCTGTGGCCCATGGTTAATTTCATTTTATTTTCTCTTATTTATTTCTCCTTCCCCCCCACCCCTGCTCATGAAATTCCAACAGCTTGAGAGTTCAACACACTTTAAGACTCTTCGTAGATGCTTAAAATGTACCTTGATGGTACCAAATATTTTCAAATAGAGCTTTGTCTCTGAAAGGACAGAGAGGTTAAAATAGACTGGTTTCTGGCAGATCTACAGTCATCAATCAGTTTCACCATGTCCCAGACTCAGTTTCTTTGCAAGTAGAGTCTTACAAATGCCACGATCAACTTTCCATCTTTTGGCTCAGGATTAACTGCCTTACTCACATAAGCACCTTTTAGTGATTCTCTAATGGCAATACAATACTTTTTTCCAAAAAAGAATTATATAAGAATTATATAACATCCTCATAATTAATCCATGATACAAAATTATGAGGGGCGATATTTGGGTAGTTCCAGCAACAGATCTTGTGCAAATTGCTCTAAATAATCTGGGTTACAAAAAAATTCCATCTAGATGTCAATTACTCCAAGATCCGCCTGTCACCCCCTTTTAAAAATAGACTTTAGTTTTTAGAGCAGTTTGAGATTCACAGCAATATTAAGTGGAAAGGACAGGGTTTCTGTGTTGCCTGCCCTTTTTAGCATCTTGGGCTGGTTTGGATTGCTTTCCCTTACAATTCCCAAATACAGAAATTTAAATGACTTGGTAATATGTACTGCTAGATCTTTGAGTATTATCGTCATGATGATAATAAATATTTCAAGTGTTTATAACTACTTAGAGTAGCTGATAAAGTCTTTTTTTTTTTTTAACAAATCGGCATTTATCAATGTTTTTCCTTTAATAACAGAATAACCAGTGCCCTAGAAGTATGGAACTCCATGAATTTGCCAGTCATCCTGCACAAAGGCCATGCTAATCTCTGTGTCGTTCCAATTTTAGTATATGTGCTGCCAAAGAGAGCACTGGGAAAGTCTTTAAAATTAGATTTTTGCTCACATCAATCGTGTTAACTGTTAGTTAAGCACGGTTCACTCCGACTTGTCGTCTGTCCACCCCGTTCCTTGGCATCTCTGTCTTAATGACCTCTTACAGGTAGGTGCCAGGCTCTTTGCTTGCTAGTATTTCACACTCCATCCCTCCATGGTCTCTCAACTCCCGCTCTCTGCACCCTGCCAAGCCTGAAAGCACTTCTGGGTTCCTCAGACGGGTCCTTTTGAAGAATTGTTGTGAAACTCAGACTTTTCTGTGAAAATCTGCCGGGAGCTCACATAAATAACGTTTTAAATCTAGCTTACGGTAGGATGTTAGTTGTGTAAACAGAATTAATGTTAAAACAATGTTCACTTCAAAACGCATGAGTTACTGAGAAATGGACTAAGACTTTGTGGTCCATGCACGCCGTGGAAATACTTTTCAGCCATATTAAAAAAAAAAAATCATGATTTCTGGGCAGTGCCTGTGGCTCAAAGGAGTAGAGCACCATCCCCAAATGCTGGAGGTGGCAGCTCAAACCCAGCCCTGGCCAAAAGAAAAAAGAAAAAAAAAACCTACAAAAAAAAATTCATGATTTCACATCTTTTGTACTATCCTGGATGGAGTTGAAGCACATTCTTCTTAGTAAAGTATCACAAGAACGGAAAAGCAAATGTCCAATGTACTCAATATGCATATGAAGCCAGTAGATTGGCCAACGTAGGCCCAAATCGGAGAAAAACTCATTTCAATGCAAGTTGGGGAGGGAAGTTCTAAGGGAGCAGGAGGAAGTTGGGTGGCTCTCACTGGATGGGCACGGGGTGGGGGGTTGGCACACCCTTTAAGTGTGGGACATACCTACGAGATGAACTCGACATAACCACATCAAATATTTTGACCTGGTTGCTCGTACCCTCACGTTAACCTGAAATAAATTTACTTAAAAAAATTACTTTTACATTTCTTCCTATTCAAAATGATAACCATGGAGACCGTTCCTTATTAATTCTCCAGCTTTTTATTCACTCTGACCTATGTAAAAGTGATTTCACGTATTTACACAGGGATGCTATGGCTGACTTTTGCGAGGGGCCTAACTGTCCAGGAATCCATAAAACAGATTAACCAGGTCTGTGCTTTGGAAGCCAGAGAGGGGAGCTGAAGGCCTGAAGGGCTTAGGCGTCACTCTGTAATCTGTTTCAGCATCACATTACCTGGCAGTGCAGAACCACCCGTGTCTATCATGAAACATCCCAGCTGTGGAATTGCTCTCAGTCACCCCGCAGGACGGTTTAGATTAGAAAATGAAAAGGAGTCGCATGTCCAATTGAAATGACAGGGGGACTCTGATGTCCAGTAAACGAGGGTTCACGGAAGGCAGCGTACTTTTCCGGACGGACGAACCTACTCTTTATTCAAAAGCACCACCACTTCTAAAATAGCCTGCGTGGATTTGCTTCCTGGAACCACCTTGCTCAGCCAGCAGGAAATAGTGTGGGCTTCTCCCGGCTGGCCCGTCTCTGTTATATCCACATTGCAACTGCAGGGGGAGATCACTTGCCCTCCTCCCCCTTTTTTTCCTCTCCGGACAACTGAAGTCAAGGGCAGTTCTGCTCAGGGCACAGTGAGGCGGCTGAGGCAGCACGGTGCAGCGAGCTTCTTTAAAGCTATAAATGGAGGCCTGAGCCGGTGGCCCTGATGAGATTAACCATCCAGACCAGGTGGGACTTGTTTTTCCCTTCTGACAGAGCAGGTTGGAATGTCACTGCGGTTTACTAGCCCTCTGCTTACGTGGATTTATTCCAGGAAAGTGGCACCTTCTAATCGTTAACATTTCAAGGTTTTTTTTCCAAAGCAGTTTCATAGGAATTTATGCTCTTTTCCTGGGTGCTTTTGCCTTTTAAGATTCCTTTCTGATTATATATATAGTACACATGAAACAGAGATAGTTGTCAAAAAAAATTTACAGAGGTTCCAAGAAGGAAAACGTCTACTACTTCAGCTCAAGTACAGAGATACCCACTGTCAACCCTTAGGGATATTTTGGTTTGTTTTGTTTTTGCTGTTGTTATTGTGTTTGCTTTGTAATTCATTCTCTAATTTCTTTAGTCCTTTAGGTTGCCTACATTTTAGCTTCACTACATCCCTTTGAAGTAGGGAGGTCAGGAGCTGCTACATCAGTTTTACCCGGGATGTGCCCAGAGGCGCCCAGAAGATCACCTGAAGTGGTCCCCACGGTGGCCACCCGGGAACGCCCAGGGCCATCAGCTAACTCACGTCCCTGCTTCTCAAAACCAGTGCCCTGTTCCTCAAAGGTGAGGAAGGATTTATTTTTCTCAACACTTAACAGTGACCAGTGCTTTTTATTATTCATTATACTTGCAAATTCACCTACTTGCTAAAATTTATCATAACCCCCAACTCAATGCTCCCCTGTGCTTTCTCAGCCTTTCCTGGACATGCTCAGAGCAGTGAAAAATTTGAGCCCGCCCCTCCCTTGTCACACACATTCCCAGCTGAGCTCAGAAAACAAAGTGACACTTTGAATTATGGTTGTTGTCGTTTTCGTCTTATAACAAATCACGTGTCCTCTCAGAGAATTCAGCTGATGCAGGAAGGTCTGACTTACTGCGTGCTTTCTTCCTGCTGAGGATGCTGGGGGTTGTCTTAGAGTTTTTGGTGGCCGCCACCCTGGCACACTCAAGACCACTTCAGCCCCTTCATCCCACAGTAATTAATCACCTGTTTCAGACTCTGACACCTGTTAACCTGAAGCTCCCCTGTCTCCTGCCTGGCTCTCTGGGAATCATCAGGACAGCTCATTTTCAAGTTGGGGCAGGCTTGTTTCTGGTTTTGCCTTACGGAGTGCTTAGTCAGGGTCCTAAGGGCCTGGCCATCAGCCCTCCTTTCATCATTGTTCCTTTCAGGAGATAAAGGACAACCCAGGCAAGAATTTCTGCTGTCCTGCTTCAGCACCCCAGAGTCTCTTAGGCAGATATGCAGATTAGACATTAATGCTTAACTGTGTTCTTTGCAAGCAAAATGTTTACCTTTTATGACTTGCTGCCAAAGCTGAAATAAATCAGAATATGTACAGATTTGCTTACTTCTTAAAGAAACCTTAGTTTCCAAGGCCAAGATCACTTGATAAAATTATATGAAAGAAGGAAAATATTTGGAGAAAGTTTAGTTTTTTCTTTAGGAAATGCCAAAGCTTAGCTTTTTTTTTTCCCCTGAGGAATTCTAAATGGGACTGGTAACAGGCATCTAACATATAATGAAGTAGTTCAATTGGTTATAAATAGATGTTTTGTTTTTATTTAATGTGAATTGCAGTTTCATAATAAGAAGAGTTATGGTGCCAACCAAAATAACCATTGCCAGTGAAAGATAATTTCTTATTTAACTTTTTTAAGAAAGAAGAGCAAAATCATTTAGGAGTAAACAAAGTATATTTTCATACTTGTGTTATGAAGATAATTGTTTATGCTTAAGCGTCTGTGTATTTATTATCAGACTTCTTGGCTGTGGGTATTCATTTGAGATGATTGGTTGAGCCAAGGTGCACACACTGTGTTTTCATCTTGGGACATTTTATTTTAAATTATCCAGACACACAACACATGATTTTTCCTAAACAGAGAGCTATACCAAACTGCCCTGACAGCGTGTTTGTTTGTTTCCTTCGGAGAGGTTTCTATCTGGACTCAGCAAAGGATGGAAAAGTCACAGCCAGAAATATGCAGAGACATGCTGGAGGAACCAATGAACCGGCTTCATCCAGCACATGTCCCCAGCTGCATTCCTCAGCCTGTGGGCAAGGAGCCCCTCCTAGCACTGCACTGAGGATCTCCACACTACAGAATGTCACCCACATATCTGCTGATATGACCAGGAAGGGAAATGAGGGCAAGGGACACGTGGAACAGATTCCACTTCAGACAACGCTTTGAAGATGAAGCAGCAGCTGCTGAGTTCTGCTTCCTGACACATTTAGGAAAGAACACTGTAATTCACAGATTTCAAAATATTAATACAGTCGCAGCTCTTTCAGCTGATTTTAATGCCTCTCCACCATGGCGACACATCAAATCCTGGCCCTGCGTTCTGTTAGGTCTAAGAGGCTGGGAGAGGCGTGGCGTTGCCTCGGACACAGCCAGGATGGCCTGGTGCACGGTGCACACAGTTGCCCTTGGGCTGTACCCTGGGGATGTTTCTTCAGTGTGTGTCTCTAGATGTTCTGTCTGCAAAAACACAAGCTTCCAATGTCCAGCATTGTCACTGCTCTCAGACCACAGCTCAGTGAGGTCTCCATTGTATTAGGATCAGAGAAGAACAAAATCAAATGATTGTATTTTTAATAAAAATGGAGGAAACCCCTGTTACATTAGTGAGGGAAAAACCAACAGGAAGTGCATTCTTTCTTCAGACAAATTGTTAACAGTAACAACTTCCTTAATAAAAATACATTGAAAGTGCCAGAAAACCAAATACACTGTATATAGTATCAGCCCCCATATAGAAGTCGCTTGTACCCTGCTTAACTCTATGGAAGGATCAGTAGGGGGGATGAGGCTAGCCCCCAAATGAAGACTCTATTGTCATTTTTTATTCATTCATTCAATTTTATACAAACATATCCAGCAGACCACAGAGTCTGAGAAAAAATGCCCCATTCTTAGATTAGGGACAATCAGCATGAATTTCGGTATTTATATCATTTATGTTATTGTGTCCATAACATTTTTCTTTTCACCAAAAATGTCATATATTGCCCTTAATCTGAGTCTGCAAAATAATTTTTTCTGAGACGTTTTTTCCAGACAAGACTGACGTGGAAAGATATTAAATGCAAAAAGAACATTGCAAAAGCAGTATGTATAATACATCGTGTTACTATAAAAAGTAAGATGTTTATTGTGCTTCGGGAAAAAAACTAGAAAAAATATATGTCAGACTCTTAACAGCGGTTACCTTTAGGGATTAAGGATATTTTAACCTTTTATTTCATTTATCTGCATTTTCTATAGTTAGCATAATATTTTCCATAGTACCAAGAAATAATAAAAATATTCTATTTTAGAACGCAGATAAGAAATCTAAAAAGGGAGGTGGGCTGAGAGATATAGACAGCCAGTCGGTTAGGAGGCAGTCTTGAGAAAAAGTCATGGTTTCTGGTACACATAGTCTCAATACAAAATTGATTGCCCTTTCCATTTCTCTCCTTCAAATTGGGTAGTCATGCACATAACAAATTAATTAGCTAGACAGGGCACCCTGGATGATTGATTTCTTATCATTACTTCTCAAGAATGGTTTCAATAAATCAATTTTGTTGCCTTCTGAAATAAACTAAGATAACTGAAATTTGGCTAATTCTTCAAAACAAACAGAAACTCTGAGAGCTTTTCTCAGGAATTGTTTTTCTCCGTTGCACAATGCAAAAATGTTTCTTAATGTTTTTCCTGGTGCATTGTCTTAATCATCATGTTTTGCATCCCAAACAATAAGCATTCCATTGGAAATACCTAACTGTTTTCTTAGGTAAGAGAAAATGGAGTTTATCCGAGGATAATATTTAAATAATTATAACTCCAATTTTTTCATCTTGGTTAATGTACTTATCCTAGGTTAACCTCCTGGGGTTCTAGAGAAATAAATTTTTTAAAGAAAGTTTTTTATGGCTTAAGAGGAAAATGTTTACTAAAATTAAAATCAATTTTGGAATGGCTGTGACTTTTTGTTGGAGACAGAGTCTCAGTATGTCCCCCTCTGTAGAGTACGTGGTGTCACAGCTCACAGCAACCTTAAACTCGTGGGCTTAAGCAATTCTCTTGCCTCAGCTCCCCAAGTAGCTGGGACTATAAGCATGGCTATTTTTTTTTGTAGTTGTTATTGTTTAGCAGGCCCAGGCCAGGTTCAAAACTTCCAGCCCCGGTGCATGTGGCCGGCATCCTATCCACTGAGCTACAGGCACAGAGCCAGCCAGCGGTGATTTTTAATGCAGGAAGAATATATATGTAATTGTTTATGTTTGTTCTAACCACAGTGATGCCTTATTTTTCCTTCTTAGTGCATATTTCAGGTACCTAGTGGAGTCCACTCAGACTCCATTTAGTCATTCAGCCATTCAGTCTTGGCTAATTTTCTGGATCTACTCTATGCCTGGCCCCAGGGGTGCAGTGGTGACCAAAACTCTCCCAGTGTTCTCCGCCTTCTGACCTGGGCCGTCTGAAGACTCTCTGGTCCGACTCTGAGGTGGCTGGAATACAGCCCCGGTCCACTTGTTCTTTGTGAATAGTCTTCTGGTTGCCGAGGAGGAGGCAGGTGAGGGGATTCCTGCTTAGGCTTCCACAGTCCAAGCATCGCTTATGGGAGAGGCTCCGCTGGGGAGAGGGACCAATGAGCTACTTTATTCCCACTCATTTTTGTGCACATAAGAAGCTCAAGGAGGAATTTTGGTTGGGACCATTATAAAACCCCACCCTGAACTGCTACTGGTGACATTGTCACTACTGTCATTGATATTGTTTAATGTCACCCCTGCTAAATCAAAGTCCTTAAGCGGGCACTATACAGCACTATACTGTATAGTTCCTTGTGTGCCCATGAAAAGCTTTATGTAGTACACGCTTTCACAGAGCAAGGGTATAATGAACATTTATCCATACACTGAGGCCCCTCTGAGGAGGATGATAACCACACGTCAATCACGATCCTCCAGTTGTGTGAGTGGAGGGGTAGAATCACGAAGATAAAGCTGAACAGACTAAAACTCCAGCCCTACTGGACTTGAACTTCACCTTCTCTCTGTTCCTCACTCATCACCCGCCTTTCCTATCCACAACTCTCCAGGACCAGGTTAGATCCTTCATAACCAGCTTTTCTATACCCTTAAAGATTTAACAGTTAAGAAAATATTTAGTATTTCTCCATAAACTTTTAACCTTTTCTTGAGCAATGAAGACAGCTGAGTTCTCCTAATTAATGTACTAAAAACCTTTAGGGAAGTAATCACAAAATTGCATGCAGGTAACAACTTTGCTTACCTCTAAGACTTGTCCTTTCTATGAAGAACTCTATCATTTGGTATAGCGATATTATTTCCAAAATCACATTTGTGAGGTCAAACCATACAAAGAAGTAACATTTTAATGAATTAGTCCTTAAATTACTTTAAGGTATAGCAGGATGATTATTTAAGTTTGGAAATAGGAAAGAAACCCTGAAGTATGTGGCAGAAAAGAATTTTTCTATGGACAGCAATTGGCTTTCATTTCCAGAACTTGGGGTAAAATGAATCCTTTAAGGTCCTGGTTACAATTAAATGTGAATCCCAAATGAATGCCAATAGGTTTCACTGGGCCATGCACCCATCCTACCTGACACCCAGATCCCATCTGGCACCTGAGGCTCCTGGATTGGGATTCAGACTAGACACAGCACCTGCCTCAAGGAGATCTCCACCGTGAAACCAAGTGGCTTTTTGCTCAAACATTCTCCAATCAAGTAGTAGGTCAGACCTGAAATGAGCACACCTGTTAAATTGCAGTGTGGGGGGGCACTTGTCCATTAAACTACACCCCGGGCCACACCCACTTTTTCAGCGATGCTTGCTTATTTCAAAACCCCCATGCCCCAGGAGGTATAGGCAGAGGTGGCTGCCACACTGAGTCACCTGTCAACACAGTTGAGTCACTTCTCCATGTATCGCCGACAAGGTATTTTCTGGGCAATAGATAGGCTGGGATTTTAGAATTATCAGCCCACACCATTCTTTAAATATTATCTAGAAAATTGGAATAATTAAAAAGAAAAGGAGGTATTATGTTTTTAGGTGCCACTCAAAATCAAAAGATTTGCTGTGTTTAGTCACTGGAGTTAAAATAAGTCATTACTCATCCTCTTCCTGAACCTAAACCTTCCTGCGTTCAAGAATTATAATTGCAGTCATGCATCACTTAGCAAGGAGAATGAGTTCTGAGAAAAGCATCGCTGGGTGCTGTTGTCATCATGTGAACATCAGGGCGTGCACTTCCACGGCTAGACGGGACAGCCTACTGCACACCTCCGCTGGACAGTACGGCCAAATCTGTACAGCCTGTTACTGCACTGACCTCCACAAATAAATCTCATCTGCCTTTACTGTAGGCAATTGTAACTCCATGGTATTTGTGTGTGTGAACCTAGCTAAACATAGAAAAGTTACAGTAAAAATACAATATAAAAGATTTTAAATATGATACACCTATGTAGGGCAGCTCCTTTATAATCTTACAGACACGTTGGCTTTGAGGTCCTCTGTTGAATGAAACATTGCTATTCAATGTATGCCTGTACTTAGCAGCAAATAAGCGGCCTTGATAAAGCAAAAGGGAGAAGGTTGATCACTGAATGACTGCAGCTTTAGAAAAAGCAAGGCCAAGAACTGGCTTTGAAAACTTTCAAATAATTCCTTTCAAAAGCAATATTGGGAAAATTTTTGCCAAAGGCAGATGGCATCAAATTCAAGAGGAATAAAGACTTGATGGGAAGCCCATGCTGTCTGGAGGCAAAGAAGATCAGCCGAGGGGGAGAGTATTTGGGGGAAGGAGGGAATCTGGGGGAAAGATGGTGACCCTTTACATTTACTCAAGGTAGCGTTAACTTGCACAAATAAGTGTCATCTGCCTTTGTTTGCTGAGGGTTCAGAGACCCTCACAGCAGTCACAGAAATCAATTCTAGTAAGATTAAACATTCTTGAAAATGATCTCTGAAGCGTGGTCCCCACGCAGTCTTGCTTTAACATTAGGTATAGCTGCTGCTTGTCAGGCTCCCGTGTTTCACGTAAGAAAAAACTTTCCCAACCAGAAAAAGCTAAGGTCTTTGACACATTAACAGCAGATTTCAAAAGCTGTGGTATTTTGGGTGCAGCAGGGGTGACTCCCTGAGGCCTGAGTACTGGGCATGCAGGAGCAGCTTGTGACTGCTGGTCAGACCTGGGGGGATAACCCACTGCAAGGAGCCCAGGTCCACCTCCTGCCAGCGCCTTAGGGCTGGGTCTCGGTCTGCTTCCTCCATTGCTGGATATTCACACCCAGTACAGTGTTGGCACACAGCGCTCAGTAAGTATTTACCGAGAGATGACTAAATGAAGGGACAGCAGCCCACAGCAGCCTGGAACCACCAGGGAGGTTTCTGGTTCAGGATCTATGCAGCCTTGTCCAGGATGTGCCTTGATCTCTGGGTGTCAACCACTGCATTGTGAGGGAAGCAGTGAGTAGTGCTCTCCCAGACTGACTCTCAGCATGAGGACACAAGGCCTGCCCCTCTGTGGGCGTTTGGCTTTCTGATGGTTACGGTTCCAAGAAATAGCCTACAGAATCTTCCAACATGGTGAGGCTGATGCTTCATTGCCATTTCATTTATGTGCAAAAGAAAAGAGGTGCCAGGACCTCAGCCTAAGACGGAGCCCTTTGAAGCTATGGAGGGATATTTTTCAGGGAGGGGGAGGCTCTTTCGAATCATTGCCTAGAGGCAGTTTATCATTACAAGCTTTCATCAAAGAGTGCCTTGAATTTGCACGTTATACATAGCCCAGAAAAGAAAGCACAATACAAGGCAGCTGAAAAAAAAAAAGGCTTTTCATCTGTCAAAATGCTAAGTATCCTTCGATTTATCCTCTGAGCAAGGTTCTGCTTGTACTATAAATATTTATTCTAGTAACAATGAATATAGCAGATATAGGACAAAGGGAGGCTACGCACCACAGGACCCTGTTGAGGAACTGGAGGGCGTCCAGGTAAAGCTTTAATGTGTTAACAAATTTGCTGATCACAGAGCATTTCCTTTCCCCTGGACAAGGTGACACTGGAGGGAAGCGTGACCAAGCTGGGATGAGTAAGGCTGCCTTTTAATCTTTAGTAACAGTGCCTGGGCCTTGGCCTAATTCTGGTTCCACGTAGGTCTCACTCACTGACAAATGGAGGGGTTCATACACTGCCCCACAGGTGCTCTGTGCCCCTGACAGCCCAGGAGACAGGGATGTTTTTAAGCCCCAAATGTCCAGGGTGAAGGCTACTTCCTGTGGTATGTGCTAACACCGCCCTGAATCAGGGGGAGAGAAAAAAGAGAAGAGGAAAAGAAGGAATGGGAAGGAAAGACAAAAGCAGAAGAAAGAGAGGGAAAGGATGAGGAGCTCCTGGGGTAGGAGGAGGAGCTCACTGGGGAGGTGGCCAAAGGCCTAGGAAGGAAAGCATTTAGCAGCTGGGGTCAGGATAGCACAGAGGAAGGACGTGGCTGGGAAGGGAGCGCTTGGGAAGCAGTGGGTTCCCATTAGTGTTTGGGTACTTGGTGATGGAAAATCAGGTGGTAGTCTGAACCCCGAGATCAGGTCAGGGGAGGGAACAAAGGCAATGTGTCATCTGCACCATGAGCGGGAGTTAGTTAGCACATGCCCTGAACCAGCCAGACAGCGGAGGTCAAATCCACAGAAGGAGGCAAATGACCTCAGAGACCCAGATAAATGTTTTGAGAAAAAACAGACTGATGCAAAGACCCAGATACAGAAAATCTGTAACTGTGTCAGATGTGAGCCAGTGAGGACAGTAAAGAAAATTCCCTGTCACCAGAGTCTGGGTTGACAGGGAGAGGAGCCAGCAGCCAACCTGACTTGATCCTAAGCCAACCTCAGCCGTGGCAGGCCCTGTGACTGAGATGTGAGAGTGATGGAGAACCTGCAAACACTTGCTGGGGCAGAGAAACGTGGGCATCCCTGACACACGGCTCCTCAGAGGTGGCAGAGAAGAACAATGTTGAGTATGACAGACGCGTCCCTGCTCCATCATCTGCCAGCTGTGTGAGCTAGTCCAGTTTCCCTCACCTCCAAACTACCCTTCTCTGCCTGGGCAATGGGAGCCATTCAGGACTCACCTTCAACCAGGGAGCACTGGAGCCGTAGCCTCCCTGGCTGTTTATGGCCAGTGTTCATTCTGACGAGTCAGTGCTCAAACCATACCACTTGCAACATATTTCAAGTGTCAGTCACACTGGGGGTAACAACGCCCACCTTGCAGAGTTATTCTAAAGACTGTCAGCAATGTGCTAAAGCAGGTTGTACATTGTCTGACACATACAAGGTTCTTAAATAAATAGCAGCCATTATTTATTAAAATAGCACTGTTGCTAACCGCTGTGAACTGAATTGCGTCCTCTTCCTCACTCCCTGGCAAGTTCGTATACTGAAGCCCTAACTCCCAATTTGACTCTGCTTCTTGACTTACGATGGGTTATGACATGATAAACCTGTTGTACATTGAAAGTATTGTAAGTCAAAAATACATTTAATACACCTAATCTACCAAACATCGAGCTTAGCCTAGGTTCCCCTAAACGTGCTGAGAACACATTCATCATCCTACAGTTGAGTAAATCATCTAACACAAAGCCTATTTTATAATAAGTGTTGACTATCTCATGTAATTTATTGGATACTATACTGAAAGTGAAAAGCAGAATGGTTGTCTGAGTACTGAAAGTATGACTGCTACTGAATGATGTCACTGTAACATGGCTGTACTCAGAAAGCCATAATTAAACAGTTGTAAGTTGGGGATTGTCTGTATACAGGGATAGAGCCCTTAGGGAGGCAATTTAGGTTAAGTGAGGTCATAAGGGCTGGGCCTTAGACTAATAGAATGGGTATCTTTATAAGAAGAAAAGTACCAGAGATCTCTCTCTCCAACCTCTCCTGCACAGAGGAAAGGCCACAACCACATGAAGATACAAAGAGATGGTGGCCATCTATAAGCCAGGAAGAGAGGTCTCACCAGAAACCAACCCTGCTGGTCCTTAACTTTGAATTTCCAACAACTAGAACTGTAAGAAATCAAATCTGTTGTTTAAATCATCCACTCTATGGAACTTTCTTATGGTAGCTGAGCTGACTAAAACACAGATTTAGATATATCAATACAATTATTAACTGCCCATAATCATTAAAAATAAATTTTTAAAAAACACTAACTGATACACATTTATAGGACAAGGAGTCTGCATGGATGCTGATGGTGAAATAATCTAGTCATTTGTGCCCCATAATTTAGAATTACAAATATTCTAAATGAGATTTTGGGGCAGCACCTGTGTCTCAGTGAGTAGGGTGCTGGCCCCATATACCGAGGGTGGTGGGTTCAAACATGGCCCTGGCCAAACTGCAACAAAAAATAGCCGGGGTTTGTGGTGGGCACCTGTTGTCCCAGCTTCTCAGGAGGCTGAGGCAAGAGAATCACCTAAGCCCAAGAGCTGGAAGTTGCTGTGAGCTGTGACACCATAGCACTCTACTGAGGGTGACAAAGTGAGACTCTGTCTAAAAAAAAAAAAAAAAAAAAAAAAAGCCTAAATGAGATTTTGTTTTTATTGTATCTGATCTAGGCAGGAACAGACTGTGTCTTTTGACCTATGGATAAAATGCAGGACAGTCCTATAGGGAATTCTTTATGGATCCAAAAATTCAAGAGAGAGCCTATTTTATAGAATTCACATCATGACCTTCCCTTTCTTCTTTAGAATGACAGATGGTCTTTCACTGGGTTGCAAGTCTTGCTTTGTCTTTGCAAGCCACAAAATTCATTTCTATACAGAATATCTCTGGAAATATGCATAAGAAACTGGTAATAGTAGCTGTCTTCAGAGGAAGAAGGGAGGATTAGGATGGAAATTTTAAAATGAATAGTTCTATATTTCTGCACTTTATGCTTTAAGGGAAGTATTTCTGCACTTTAAAAAAATACTAATTTGCAGTATTTCTTTTTATACCTCTTGAATTTTGACAATGTCTAGAAATAACATTTTATTGAAGAAGAAAGAGGAGGAGAGGGGGAGGAGCAGTTTTATTTTGGAAATAGAAGGAAAAAGGAAGAGCTTCCAAAAAGTGACACGGCAGTTTTTATCTTGGGTTCCCATTTTGGGATTCTTACCCATTAGCTGGGAGTCTTTTTTGGACACGCAATAGATTTAAAAAGAAGAGATAAACAGCTGCCTAACTGCGCCACGGATGACCTGCTTTCCTGCCCAGACTCCACAAAGCTCCGCAGTCCTGCAAATCCTTCAACCATCCTCACGCCATCATCATTGACTTGACAGGTTCTGTCCAAATATTCGCTCCTTTTCTGCATTTGCATGTCTCCAGGAAGCCTTGTGCTGAATCCACACATTTTCTGCTCTAAGACAGACAGCCCTAGATGGGACATGGAGAGGATCTATGACTAGCCAGAAAAGTCCTCGGGTCAAAGCCAAGGTCAGGCTTTCCAGCTATTGGTCTGCAGTGAGAGGAGCGTGTCTTGGTCTGGGGGAAGGAACAAGTGCTTGGAAACCCCTCTTTTCAGACATTAAGATGGTGCTTGGCCTAGGTCCTAATACTTGTCAGACAGGGCCCATGATGAATTAAATGATTGCAAAGGGAAGTCATGAACATTAGGAAAGTGTGTTTAATTGGCTGCAACCGTTAAAGACTTGGCACCGATTCCCACAGACACCAAATGAAAACATGCACAGTCTGGAGGGAACGCAGTGTCCAGGCTCCGTGTCCCCATCAGAGGCAGTGGTTTTGTTCTGTACGATTCAGCCGAATTGAGGCAGTCGGCTAAGGCACCAAATGTCCTACTTACAATGGGGAGGGAAAGGCCTGGGCCCCAAACAAAAACCAAGGGCGGCCAAGTCTGTCCCATTTCTGCTCAAATAATGCCTCTGAGTAGAAATCCTCAGGAGCAAATTCTGCATCTGTTAAAATTTAACTTACAAATAGAACTATGGGCCACAGAGAACAAAAGAGCAACATACGTTCAAATACCAGGGACGTAATTCAAAAGTGAATTCTAGGGGCTTTTTTTAGTGGGAAAATGTGATCTTTTATTTTCACTGAATAGAAGATAGGGTGAGCTAGAATTCCCTAAGCCTGACTTTGAAATTAAAATATGGTATAATTCACTAATTGGGAATAAATTGTGCCAGTTTAATATTTTAAAAACCATCAAATCAGAAATAAAGGAATATAGATTGGGGTTTTTTGCCTTTAGATATATACAGGTTTAGTAAGTGAAGATTTGTCTTTCCTCTTCTTCAATGACTAAATTAGAGAGGAGATTATTTGTAAGTAAATTTTTACTTTAAAGTTCAGAAAATGTTTTCTAAATGATTTGGACAAGTTTAAGAAAAAATAGCTTCTTGGTTTTCCTATTAAGTGGTTTGCTTTTCCTCAAGACCCCCACCAGTTGGATAGACCCTGGGGGTGGAGGGGGGGAAGAAGTGTGTCACTCTCGGGGCCACTCAATTAAACAACACATAATATTTCCTCACAGTTCTGTAAGCTAAAAGTTCCAGTACAAAGTCCCGGCAGATGGGCTCCCTCCTGGGCCTCAGCTCCAGCAGATGACTGCCTTCCCGCTGTGTCCTCACATGGTCTCTCCTCTGGGTCCACACATCCCAGGAGTATTTGTGTGAGTGTAAATTTCTTCCTCTCTTGAGGACACCAGTCGGATTGGATAAAGTTCTGCCTTAAAAAAAAAAAAAAGCATTTTAACTTAATCACCTCTTAAAAGGCCTTATCTTTATATATAGTCACATTCTGAGGTAGTGAGGGTTAAGACTTCAACCTATGAATCTTGGGGAAACACAATTTGGCCCAGAATGGGGGAAAACACCAAAGGTTTATTGTGGTTTGTCTCAGTGCAATCATTTACTAGTTCCTTTAGGCAAAGGCTGCGTCCCTGTAGGTGTTTCCTACTTCTTCTGTCTGCTCCTCTGCACACAGCCTACGGGATGAACAGGACTGGGAGGGGAAAGGACAGTTGTTTACAGGGCCCTGGGGATGGATGAGGGTCCCCGCAGCATCTGCTGGATTCCACTGATCTAGGCAGAGGGGCTGAGCTGGTTTCCTCTCTGGTCTGGTTGAGAGCTGAGATGCTCCTGGTCCCATCTTGACTTCGGGGATAATTGGCTGGTTCCTCTAGTTGGCACCTGTGGTCTTGGGATTCCCACCTGTGCTGACCCCAGGGCTGCTGGTCCACTGTGCCCTGAGAACATACACACCCTCCCTTTCAGGCATACCAGGGATCTCATTCCCCTGAATGCCATAATCCAGCTCTCCCTGCCCCTGCCCACCATCCCCTGCAGTACCATGTGATACAAACCTACAGCTTCAGGAAGCAGCAGGTAAAACTCCTCGTTTTAACTTATTTGCTTTCTCCTTTCTTCTTCCACTTGCAAGGGTTTAACTCTTTCCTATCATTACACTGGCCGAGCCATGACATGCAAGCAAAGGATATATCAATTTTTAACAAATTATGAATAAATAAATACATAAAATTGTAAAAGATGAAAAAGGCCTTTTTTTTGTTTAAATTTTTAAAGAAGATGCTTTTTTAAGTTCCGAATTCAGTAACTGAAGGAATTTAGTAATCCTGATCTCCCTGTCACGCTTTCTCAAGTCTGATAGTTAAGCTGATTGAATTGTTGCTTCTGCAAGAAGTTTTCTAGCTTAAGAGTCCAATCTCAGAATTTGGTCAGCTTTTTCTGCAATGGATTGCTTCCATGAGTGGGAAGCCTATAGGGAAAAAGTTGACAGAATATGGAACCATCCTCAAACATGTTTCTAAAGAGCATCTTCCTTACATTTGTTTGTGGTGTTCACGTGCATATCCTGGCTGGAAGAGCATTCTGAGTTCTGATACCTTTACCAAGGCATCCCAGCTTTAAAACTTTCAATGACGTGACCTTGACCAGGTTACTTAAACTTTCTGAGACTAATTCTCTCTCTCTTTCTTTTTGAGACAGAGTCTCACTACATTGCCCTGGGTAAAGTGCCGTGGAGTCACAGCTCACAGCAAACTAAAACTCTTGGGCTTAAGCGATTCTTTTGCCTCAGCCTCCCAAGTAGCTGAGACTACAGGCACCCACCACAATGCCCGCCTATTTTCTTGTTGCTATGCAGTTGTTATTGTTGTTTAGCTGGCCCGGACCCGGCTGAAACCCACTAGCCTTGGTGCATGTGGTTGGCGCTGTAATCACTGTGCTACAGGCACTGAGCCCTGAGACTAATTCTCATCTGTGAGATAAAGATAATAATAGTATATCCACAGAGTATTGTGAAGACTATTAAAAACAATGCTTGTGAGCCCCAGGTACCTATCAGCATTCTATAAATGTGAATTATTATTATTATTATGGAAAAAAGCTATTCAAGTCTCATGCTTCCTACAAAAGTTCAGAAAATGCAACCTTGGGTGGTGGCCCCTGGGAACATCTCAGTGTGCTCCCGCAGCTTGCTCAAGGCTCTGAGTTGGAAATCTTCATTACACAAAGAGATCTGGCTTCTGTTTACTGAGATCCACTTGTGAGCAAACAGAAGAAGCTCATCTGACGTTGACAGCTGACCCTGAACAACCAGGACCTGATCCCCGGGGGCAGAACGTGAGACTGTATTGTTGGGGGGTGTAGATGGACAGGAGATCCGAGGCACCTGACTCAAGCCAGACGTTACTGAGAGTGACCCGCCAATGTGAGCAGGAAAGTAGCACAGGAGGAAACCTCATCCAGCCTCAGGTGCCTCGGGGACCTTTGAGCAAAGAAGTAGCCTCATCCTGTAACAGTTAGAACTTTGCTCGGAGAGCCTGGGTTAGAATCTCCTGCCCGTGGCTGTCTTATCCAGCCCAGTCTTGCTGGCGATCTGGCATTTTGATATCACATGAATCACACGCTGGGGTTGGTTCCCTTCCTTATGGAAGGTAAAGAGGTTTCCCAGACAGGCTCACCCGTCCGGATTCTGGATATTTTAAAACATCATGTTTGTTGAGGATTAATTTACATACATTTCATAAAGGTTTAACAAGTAGATACACCCCAGTAACTACCACCACAATCAAAGGAGAGAACTTTTCTATCGCCCCAAAAGTCTGCCTCTTGTGTAAGGACCTCTTTACCTGTGCTTCTTCAAAGAATGGCCTTATTGAGATATAATTCACCTATCACACAATTCACCCATTTAAAGTGTTCAATTGAATACTTTTAGTAGTTAGGACTACAGGTATGTGCCCCTGCCTCTGGTTAATTTTTCCATTTTTAGAATAGACACAGTCTTGCCCTTGCTCAGGCTGGCTTCAAACTCCTGAGATCAAGGGATCCTCCCATCTGGTCCTCTCAGAGTGCTCAGATTACAGGTGTGAGGCACCGAGCCACCGGCCCCAACTTTAGAATATCTTAATCATCCCTAAAAGAGATTCTCTAGCAGTCACTCTCTCTCTGCCTCCTCCTAGCCTTAGGTAACCTCCAATCTTCTGTCTACCTGTGAAGATCTCCCTATTCTGGACATTGGATGCAGATGGAATCATACAACTTGTCTCCTCTTGTGTGTGGCTTCTTTCATTTAGAATAACGTAGGCTCTATCAGCACTTGACCTGTTTTTTACGATTGCAGATTGTTCTCTTGTATGTACATATCACATTTTGTCTAGTCTTTAATCAGTTAATGGAAATTTGGATTTTTTCCACCTTTGGAGTGTTATAAATCAAGTTGCTGTAAACATTGGTGCACAGTTTTTGCATGGATGTATGTGTTCATTTCTCTTGGGTGTGGAATTGATGTGTTATATGGTAACTCTATGCTCAACATTTTGAGGAATGGCCAGACTATTTTCCATGGAGGTTCTACCATTTTATATTCCCATCAGCAGTGTGTGAGTCTTCCCATCTCCTCCCATTCTGGCTAGCCCTTGTTACTTTCTTGTTTTTCTCTGTCATTTTGATCACAACCATCCCAGTGGGTGTAAAGTGGTGTCTCATTATTTGCATTTCTTTGATGGCTAATGATGTTGACAATCTTTTTATCTGTTTATTGACCATTTGTATAATTCCTTTGAGAAAATGTCTATTCAAATCTTTTGCCAATTTTTAAACTGGGTCTTTGTACTATTGAGTTGTAAGAGGTCTTTCTATGTTCCAGATATAAGTCCTTTATCAGATGAATAATTTACAGAAAAAAATTCCTTCATTCCGTGAATTTTCATACTTTTGATAGTCTCTAATTCTGGACTTTTTGTCTCTGCCCAACTTTGTCCCTTTTCAACTTCAGTAAAATTGTGCTCAGAGACTCTTGGATACAGAAGAAGTCTTAGGAGGTGACGACTACCTCTCCCACACTCTTCAGATTAGGAAACTAAGGACCAGAAAGATTAAGTCATATTTCCATAGCTAGTTAATAGCGGCATGAAAATTAACATGTTACCAGTCAAGATGCCTTTGGATACAAATGTCAGAAAAAACATCCTGAAGTGACATAAACAAAGATGACATACAGAAAGGTGACTGGCAGAACATTAACAACCGACCCTGAAATCCCCAGGATTTTTCTTACCGCATAATACTAGACATGTATTTGTTGGTGATGGTGATGGTGGGGAACAGAGAAGGTGGATTACTGGCCAGCTCATTGCAGTGATGGGCCAGGATGGAGGGAAACTGAGCAGAAGACGGCGCCCACGGAAGGGCGAGGGGGAGACTGCGGCATGGTCAGGACTGAAGTGAAGGTGGCAGAGACAGGGACCGGCATAGTCCCTACAAGGAGATAAAGCTGAAATATGAGAACAACAGGACAGCAAAATAAGCCCAAATCTGATCAGCAGGCAGAGATGAGGACCCAAGTAGCTAATGAAGGTCTAGGGTTAAGAGTCTGGCTCTGTATGAAGGTTAGAGACCACTGAACGCTGTAGCCCCAATGCAAGTTTTTGGTTAGAAGAAGTAACTTCAGTTCCTAATGGCCCCTCCCATGAGGCAGCACTGTGTTTTAAAAGATCCGAGTCTGCGTTGGCCCTGCTGGTATTACCCAGCCAGAATTCCAGGGCTCCTTCCAGATCAAAAATGGAAGGGTCCTTGAGCTCTCTCGGTTCTGTACTATGACCCTAATTATTTTGTAAGAGGCCTCTAATTATTTCAATATATGTGACAATATGTGGCAGTGTGTATTCAACAGAACCTTTCACTGCCCTCTGGCACCGGCATCTGTCAGCAGGTTCTGAAAGCTGCGTTCTTGTTTGAGATCTTCAACAAGCACTAGGTAAAACCACGGCAAATAAAACAAGCTCCTTAACCTACCCACGGGACAAAGTGAAAAGCCAGGAACACCACCAAGCCCCTAGAACTACAATCTAGAAAGAGAAAGAAGAGTGGGGGGGAGAGAGAGAAATGGTTTGATTTTGTTTTTTTAAAAAAACAGACAGGGCGGCGCCTGTGGCTCAAAGGAGTAGGGCACCGGCCCCATATGCCGGAGGTGGCAGGTTCAAACGCAGCCCTGGCCAAAAAATGCAAAAAATAAATAAATAAAATAAAAAAAAAAAACAGACTAAAAAGAGGAATGCTGGATCCAGTGACCAAAATTATGGAAATAAAGGTAGATAATGTTCCAGGAAGTAAATCACTAACCATAAGAAAGAAGGAAATAAGAGCAGCAAAAGAACAAACAATCCACTCCCTGAAGAAAGAAGGACTATTTGTATAAGCCAAAAGGACAACAGAGAACCAGAACGTGTCACCCCCACATCAGCAGACATTTGTTTAATTAATATCAGTGGATGTCCTGGGTCACTTGGCTTCCTGTTAGTTTAGTCATAAAACAAAACAGGCTGCACAATGTCCTATGACTATATTATTCTAGTTAAGTATTTATCTAGGCAGTGAGACTCTTAATCAGTGGCTTTCAAGCATTTTTCAGCCCTGAATTACAGTAAGAAGTATATTTTCCATCAGAATCTGGTACACACACACAAACACAATACTGGAGTTCCCTATTTTAATTACTTTTACTATAGGAAATGCATTCTGATATTTTCCTTGTAGCCTATTTTGTTTTATTCTAGTTCTCATTTTTTAAATGCTTTTTGAAACCCACTAGGTTGATTTTATGACTCAGTACTAGGTTGCAGTTCACGGTTTGAAAATATTTATTAAACAGCCTGATGTGCAATGTCCTAATTTTGAGGTCACACCTGCCTCTGTTGCTGCTGCTGCTGTTTAGAAATCTCTGACCTGCGTTACAGTGGAAGCTTTATTCAGTTCAAGCCCACAAAGTTTCTAGAATGTGAACTGGAATCCCCAGCTATGTTTCCAGTGGTTTTTCTCCCATCTCTTAGGGGGATGTGGTTTCTATCCCTCCTCTAAATAGGCTGAGAAGCTCCTGCTCTTGGCAAGGCACGACGGAGCCCTTAGCATCCCTTTTCCCTCCACTTGCCCATCTTCCCGTGGTGTTGTTGTCCTTGGACACTACCAAGGCCCCAGGACGGGGGCCACCTCCACTTGTGGTCAAAGTTGGCCTTAGCTCTGGCCCCACGAGACCAGACTGGAGTCCCTCTTGGTTCTGTGGCTGACCATGGTATCCCTGCTCAGTACTTCAACCATCTTGCTGAGATTTTGCTGCAAACCCTTGCTCTCAGATGACTGTCCCCACTCCCATCTCTGACGTGCTTGTGTGCAGGAGACTCCTCAATCGGAGGGCTTCTGCTTTTCAGCTGACAAGGATTGTGCTCATATAACCACATAGAAATAGAGACACTATCTTCAGGAGAGCTATTCCATCTCCATGCAAAGTGCTGGAATTGAGACTTCTCTTCAGACTAGTCCCCTGGCTGAGGGTGCCACTCTGTCACCCCAGGACACCTCCCCCAGTGGTTCCAATGTGACATTACCTCTCCCATACCATGTGTGTGGTGGGGGAAGGAGAGACGTTAACCTGAAGGTGTGGGACCTACTGGAAATCCCCAAAACCCTCTTCACTGACCCTGAGCCAAAGGGCATAAGCTTTGTGAAATAAATATGAATCTGGGTCTGAAATACTAGTCATAGATTACAAAATTGAATTAGATTGCTATATAAAACTCATTCAAAAGTAAAATCATCTTTCCTTAAAATGACATTGTTGTGGGTTTTGAGGATGCTCATAAACTCTTAGCAAAAAGTAAGAGGCTTTGGTGCTATATACGCACAAGGACGTGTTCAGGGGTCTGAGCAGAGTACCATCTACACAGCAAAGATACTTGTTGGTTAAACACAGAAGAGTAAGAACATTACTTTAGCTTATGAACTAAAAGAATCAGCATCAGAAGGACTCGAGTTTATCTGACCTGCTGTCACTGCTCATTGTTTTCCACTTTTCTCCATTAGTTACAAATTCACTGGCTCGGTGCCTGTGGCTCAATCGGCTAAGGCGCCAGCCACGTACACCTAAGGTGGCGGGTTCGAATCCCCAGCCCGGGCCCGCCAAACAACAATGATGGCTGCAACCAAAAAATGGCCAGGCGTTGTGG